>CM075943.1:26624134-26857341 GCA_038030265.1 Corythucha ciliata
CGTAGAGTTTCGCAAAAACTTTGAAAACGTCATAATATCGTCACGCGAGCAAAACTGTTCTAAAGATACCGTGGACAAGGGCCAACAGAAAGCCGACGAGTTGAGTCAAATGACTCAAGCTTTTATACTTCGCCGTACGAGTGACGTTCTCGGTGATTTCTTGCCAAAAAAAACCGAGTACGTCGTATTTTTTGAACTGAGCGTTCTACAGGTAAAAAGCCTCAGTTATTTTATGTTTCTCATTTCTGTTCAACCCTCCCCCCACCTTCTCGCCATTAGAAAAAGTTATATAGACAGGTAATCGAGTATTGGCATGAGGTTATGGCCGCAGAACTCAAGGAAAATCCAACTTCACACTTGTCATTAATGACATTCTTGAAGAAAATATGCAATCACCCCCACTTGTTGACGAGTAAAGATCGCTCAACATTAGAGGTGAGTCCAAATATATATGTTTTTTTTTTTTTTTTTTTACCAAATTCAGCAACGTCTCATTTTGGTAGGAATCACTCGCCGGTAAATTGAGCAACGAGCTGTCCGGCCTGACCTCCTCGACTAAAGACTCGAGCAAACTGATTGCGGTCAATGATTTGCTGAGCCACATCTCAAAGTCGAAGGAAAAAGTCATTTTAGCTTCGAATTTTACGCAGGTTAGATGGAGGGGGGGTAGTGGGGTTTGTGGTTTTGACCGCTTAAAATTATGGTTGCTGCTTTAGACCTTGGATCTTTTTGAAACTCTGTGTAAAAGCGGTGGATTGGGTTATTTGAGATTTGACGGATCGACGCCTGCTGGACAACGGAATGACATCGTTCGAAGATTCAACGATTCATCCGACAGGCAGCGTAAGCAACTCGATTTGTTGTTCTTGTTGTTGTTTTTTAAATACACAGCTTGAATCTATTCGACCCTTCAGAGATACTTCTTTTAAGCTGTAAAGCCGGAGGAGTTGGTCTCAACCTGATCGGTGCGTCACGACTCGTTCTGTTCGACTCCGACTGGAACCCTGCGAACGATTTACAGGTTATGGCGCGCGTCTGGCGAGAGGGGCAGCGTAAATGCGTCCACGTGTACAGGTTGGTGGGCGCAATTAAAAAAAAAAAAAAAATAGTTCTATTAAAAGACAGGGTTGGGGTTGTACGTTAACAGATTTTTAACGACGGGTACTATCGAAGAGAAAATTTTCCAAAGGCAGTTGAACAAAACAGGTCTAGGCAATGCCATCATCGACCCTGAATGCTCTTCGGTGAAACTGTCGACCGAGGAATTGAAAGATATTTTCTCTTATTCGGAGGATAGTTCTTGCCAGACGCACACATCGCTCAACTGTTTCTGTCCTGGCGACGGTTCAGTACCCGCGATCGAAGGCTTCGCGGGGGAGAATGAGAACGGAAGCGATGACGCGGAAAATGTCAAGTCGAAGAAAAGTTACAAAATGAACGAACTCTTCCAGTGGGAACATCACGGCGCTCCAGTTTACGCTTCACTCGTTGAGGTACCACGTTTTTTGACTTGTCTCTAATGTACAAAATTAAGCGTTGCCTATAGTCCCCGTTGAGAGGGGCGGGGTGAGAAGTGACGACGCGGTTTTCTCCGTGCCAAAACCTAATCGACCCACACAGACGAGATCTAGTACACCTCCAATCCCACCTATGCTCCTTGGAATTCGTCTACCATCGTAGTCCGCAGATCCGTTGTCCGCTGCAATGCCAGCTGGTAACAATAGATTATCGAAATGTGGTCCTCAGGCGGTGCCTGATACAATCTCAGGTCGATCTCATCATGCTCCTCAGAACTGGGGACCACCTCCCCCCTCCAGAGCTCGACAGTCTTCACTCCCCATAGCGTGGCTAGTAGGGTAAAGACACCGTTGCTTGTTCCGCATCCGCCTCCAAGACCATCCCCCCCGTTGCACACTTACCCAACAGCACTTGGGCATCACCGGGTTCCACTTGTCATGGAACACGGCAAGTGAAAAACTTAAGAACTTAAGTGTAACAATGAAGAACCTGAGTCTACTCTAGAAAACTTTTTGTTGTTGGAGTTTTTGGTGGTTACGGTAACGTCCATGCTTTTTGTATTTAAAGTTTTATGTGGTTAAGAGCTTCCGATGATAAGTACCTGTTTGTGTTTCGGGTTTTTTGTGGTTAGAGCTTTTTCTGACTACAGATGTTTGTGGTTAGAGCTTTTAAGGGGAATCTTGTTATTGTGGTTAGAGCTTTTTGTGGTTATTGCTTCTGTAAAACGCCCACTTTCACGTGGTTCACGCTGAGTGTGTGACAACAGCCAACGGATGGAGCGGTCGATAACCCTATCTTGCACGTGTCGGGCCATTCGTGGGAAAGGGTCACATTAATTGACTTAACCCATTAGTCCCAGGGACAGGACACAAACCGGATTATTGCTTCCTTTGGTTAGGCGTTTTTGTGGTTAGAGCTTTTGGGGGTTCAAAATTTGTATGGTTCTATACCATACAACCATATGGTTATGGCTTTTTAGGGTTCAAGATTTTTGTGGTTAACGTTTTTATTAGAGCTTTTTGTGGTTTTTGATTTTTTTGGTTGGAGCTTTTTGGGATCAGGTTTTTCTTTGGTTGGGGCCCTTTGTGGTTACAATATTTTGGGGTTATAGTAGAGCTTCTGGCGAGACCTTTTCGTATTCAAGGTTTTTTTTTTTTGTGTGGTTAGAAATACTTGTGGTTAGGGCTTTTTGGGTTCAAGCTTTTTGTGTTGAACGCTTTTGATGTGATGGCTCACGTTTTTATTGGGGTTAGGGCTTTTTGTGGTCAGAGTTTTTTGTGTTTAGTGCTGTTTGTGGTTATTGCTACTTGTGGTTAGAGCTTTTGGGGTTCAAACTTGTTGTGGTCCGATTTCGGGGGTCCACGAATTTGGTGGTTCGATATTTTTGTAGACAGAGATTTTTGTTGTTGGGGTTTTTTGGGGGTTGTACCTAGCTCTCGCACTCATACCACGGATTACAGTCCCCCTCGCCCTCAGAACCTCACGGTGTGGGAGTGTTTCTAAAGAATAAACCCTCTTAGAAATTGTGTCATTGGGTGAAATTCATTTGTCTGCAGTCCCAGTTAATGGCTCCCCAGTGCCAACCCACCTTGTTTCATCGGGTCGATTTGTTGGCAGCTCTGTACTCGCCCCCCTCTTCCACCCACAATTCAAATAAATTGACTTATCTTTCATTCTCCTTTCCACCAGGACATGATGTTGAATAATGTCGCCGAATTGATTACTTTCGTATTTAAGACTCAGTCAGCAGGGCCGCATTCCTAATTTGTTTGTTTGTGTTGTTTTCGAATAGTTTGTACATTTTTACTAGAACACAATAAAATACAAATAAAGTAGTTTTAGAGACGTATATGCGCTTTTTCTTGGGGCCTTTCATTTTAATTTTTCGACTAAATGCTGCCTGGGCTCGATGCCGTAGTGAATTTCATCGCCCACTATGTACGCCCAAGCCATGCGTTTTGACGTGAACCCAATGCCGACATCACCTCGATTGCTCACTGTTATGGCTCCGGCAGTCATGCCCACGCGGTCTGTCATGCCTTGGCAGGCGTCGACAGTGGCTTGTTGAGCTGTTTTTCCTGTATGTATTCACAATTTTTGAGAGTTTATTGTTTCTCAGTTTTCCCACACCTACATCCCCAACCCGTTTACCATTTTCCATCAAGTTTAAAACTCGATGAGCGAGGTTATATTGCAAAATAGATTCTCCGTGTCCGGTTGTAGACACGGCTCCGATGTTGTCGTCACTGTAACCTCCACATCCTACAAAATATCCGCGATGTGAACTTTTCTTTTAAAAAAATAACTCAATTGAGGTTTGTGTACCAGGCAAAGGTGTGTCCCCGATGCGCCCCTTATATTTCCCAGTAATGCCACCTGTTGACGTTCCAGACGCCACGCGACCCTTCGAGTCAACCGCTACGCAGCCCACAGTTCCCACGCCTCCGTCATCGGGCCGACTTGAGTCACGATTTAAAAAAAAAAATGCGTTATGAAAAAGGGAAGAACAGACTATCCATACCTTCCGATTTCTGTCGCATCGGGCTCTTTTCCACCCTTTTTCTTGAAACGATCCAAAGCTTCGCGTGCGTTTTGAGTGATGAGCTCTTCTTCGGGCACTCTTGGAATTCCCATTTTTTGTATGAATTCTTCTACTCCAGCGCCTCCCAGGAATGTGTGGGGAGTTTTCTCCATGACCATTCGAGCCAGGCTGATTGGATGTGATATGTTCCTCACTAGGGTAACTGCTCCTGTTAACGGGGTTTTAGCTGTTATTCGTATCGCAGCGCTTTATTTTATACAGTATCGTCTCGTACCCGCATTTAAACGAGTTCCTTCGGTTATGAGAGCCTCCATTTCAACGCCTCCCTCTAAATTCAGCACTGAACCTTTTCCTGCAAAAACAAGTTGAAAAATTTACCCCACTACCATCAAACCATCATCAAACATCCCTAAAAATACCAGCGTTAAAATTCACATCGTCCTCCATTACGTGAATAGCGGCCTCAATCGCGCTCAATATATCGCCGCCCGTCTTGTTCAACACTTTATATCCCTCGAGTGCCGCAAGGCGAACTCCCTTCAATTTACCGGCGACTCGCGAGTCGGGCACATCGCCAGCACCGCCGTGAACGACAAGAACGGGAAGACGTGCTGCGTTGGCTTTGACGGTGGTCATAGCGGCCAGGATGCACTGAGCAATAACATTAAAAAACCAATAATTGCGTAGAAGGAAATATAAAAATTAAACGCACCAAATGAGCTAACATAAAGGAAACAAACTAAAATTTCCCCGTTTTGAAGGCACTTTGACCCTCGATACCTTCCTGAACTGGACTGGACGCATACGATGTATTTCATATAGCAATGGAGAAGAAACCGGTTAAAGAGACAAAAAAAGGGTCTTTACGAAGCCTTCAGACTTGAAACAGGATTTTTTCGTCCTCATAATTTATTTTAGGCCCCAGCAGTAGGTCGATTGCCGATTGATTTGAATTTTTTAATTACCTTTTTTCAATCTTACCGTTAATTAAAACGTAGCTCGAAGCAAAAAGCAGTAAAACAGTACCCCAAACAATATAAACTGTAGCTTTAAAACGAATCTGATAGCGTTGAGAGTTCAGACCGTTTTTATCTATTTTTTGTTCTCGTTTTTATCTCGAATTGTACACTGAAACAATTTATTTTTAAACGGTAAAAGTGGGTGGTGAAGAGTCGGGGAGTTCAAAGTATCGCCTGTGTCGTCCCTAAACAATTGAACCCCCCTTCATAATAGACTTTTGTTTGGTTGCATCGACTTCTTGCATTCGCGTACATACGAGAGCTTGACCTTTGGCATGTGGTGCGATTCACGTGAGGGGGAGGGAGCAAGGGACCCTTTAAGACTTAAAGTGACCGTTAAATTAAGAGTTAACAAATTATCCTTCTGTTACAAACCGTCTTCTTCATCGAGGAAGCAGAAAAAAAAATACGAATATTGAACTCCTCCACTTCTTAGGGTACCAACTACTTCTGTAACGGTCTAAGCCACATGTTGCTCTTTAAAAAGACGGATCTTTAATTCACTTCCTTCCCCCTTCGGGGGTGGATAATTACCAAGTCCTGACGTAGCACATTACAATGTCTTCTGAATAAAAACGTGTAACTTCAATTTTCTCGACCGCCACCGTTACAACAAAAGACGATCGAAGTGTTATTTCTCGTTAATTTCGATCGAAACGTCTACTCTCACCCCCCCCCCACTACTATCCGTTACCCGATTCTACCCTTATTTCAGCGTGATTTACTCGCGATGAATAAATAGTGTTATAAATGGGCGTCACCACCACCCCTGTCATTCCCCTGGAACAACCCTAACGTCTGCCACGCAGCCCCTCTCTTCCACTCTTATCCGAGACCATTTTTGTCTTTTTTGAAATTTGCATATAAAGTGGCAACACCGTCCTATTCAGAGTTCCATTATATTTGCGGCGGCGGGGGGGGGGAGTCTTCTAAGACTGGCATTCACTTTATAATAAAATGATAAATACGGGTAATAACACGCGCATTATTTCTAATAATTCGTCGTGAAAACTCAATTTTTTCGAGTTAGCGGTCGGAGGGGGAGGACTCGAATTAAAAGAGCACCCAACTTGAAAGACGAAAGAGAGAGAGTGTGAGAGAGAGAGAGAGAGAAAAAAATCAAAGTTCCCACAAATCGTGGGGTTTTTCTTAGGGAGAGAGGGCCAAATGATGCGGAATTCCCCTCCCATTTGTAGTAAGAAGTTATATGCACGAGCGGTTTGTCCACCCATGGTACACCTCAAAAAGTGTCAACCCGATTCTCACGATACGATGAGGGGTGGGTTGGTGGGGGTACGATTGAGGTGATTATGTCTTAAAAAGGAAGAAATTAATTTTATTTCATAATTATTATTGGGGAACCCAATCAACTGTGAACGAAAATAAGTTAGAGAAAAAGGTGAAATCCTGTTGTTGTTTTTTTTGTTAGTCCTTCATTGACAAAATAAACCGTAAATAGTGCTGTTGCGACACTGATTTCATAATAAGCACAATGCCACTCTTTTTTAATTTATTTAACTATTGAGAAATATTAATAGACCAAGAGCCAGCGACGTAAAAAGTGCAACCATTTGCATACTTTTCTTACCCAGCGCATAAAATCGAGAATAATTCCCCAATAGTGGGAAAAATTGTCTGCCTCCATTTGGACGTGACGAAACCGGTGGTAGACGGCATCAAAGATTCACTTCTGGGGAGAAGTAACACAAATTCCGATCATACGGCAAAGACGTTCTATTCACGTGATTAAGCATTGAAAAATACGGGGAAATGCATATTACATTTAATGCTATCACGTTCTATGGAGTCGAGCCAATGGCAAAGTCGTGAAAGCTTAAAACCCTCTAATTTGAAGTATCGGTTTTCGGTCCCAGGGTACTGTTTTCTGGGGGAAAATAGGATGAGAAATCTGAAAAAAATATTTTAAAAAATCTATGAAGAACAAATTTTATGCTATCGTAGAAAAGCAGTGTCACTTCAGGTAAGAACACACCCCAAAAAATGTTTTAGGCTGCAGTGTGTGTAAAATTATGGTTACTTTCACCTCGAAATATGAAAATTCAATACGCATTTTCCATGCGCCGTAAATCAGAGTACAGCCGATGGGATCTTTCAAAATGCATCGAATAAAAAAAAAAGGATTCGATACTAGAATTTTTCGTCCCTCTTCTTCAAATAGGCCCCGTATACCCTGATACCGACAAGCAGTACTTCAAATCAAAGGGGTTTTCGACTTTTCCGACTTTTCCTTTGCCACGCTGCCGCAGGACCCGTGAGCATGAAACGTAATATTCATTTCCCAATATTTTCCAATGCGTTATCACGAGAATAAAACGTATTTGCCGTCTGGCCGGAATTTTTGTTACTTCTCCCCACAAGTGAATCTTTGATGCCGTCTGCCACCGGTTTCGTCACGTCCAAATGGAGGCAGACAATTTTTCCCACTATTGGGGAATTATTCTCGATTTTATGCGCTGGGTAACAAAAGTATGCAAATGGTTGCACTTTTTACGTCGCTGGCTCTTGGTCTATAAGGTTTTATGAATATTCTTTATTGTAGAGAAATGTTGTCTTTTTACCGACTGCTTTTGCTTGCATGGTCTGGCCTTATATATCTCTCACTCTCCTCACCCGAAAATCGACTCAGTACGTCACACTACACCTTGGGGCCGTTTGCTGCCGTTTCTCTCTCTTTCTCACTCTCTCTCTCTCCTGGTTCTGGTCTGGTCTTGTCTCTCCTGGTCATCCAATCTGTTCATTTGGTCAAAATATACGTATTCTGCTCTGTTATTTTCAGCTCCGTAACTTTACATCGACGCATGGCAGGTATGAGCGTCGCGCTGGTCGGCTAGAGCGGGGCACCTGCGCCCTGGATACCATTGAAAGTACAAATCTCACAGGGTCGTCACATTTTGTTTCATCAAAATGTGAAATCAAGCTATGTCCACACTTGTACTCTTTTGTCTTCGACTTGCGACTCCACTTTCAACTGTCACATGCGGTTGGTCGAATGCCTCCTGGCAATATATTCTCTGATCACACTTGTCCGACAGATTTGCAATGAAATGGTGTCAAAGCGGCCAAGAAACGCCGGAAGCAAAGAAAAAACATCTTCTCCATTTCTCTTCGTCTAGTCAAAAATCCGTTTCAATTTTAGGATTCTCCGTTCCCCAAAACGCCATTGTATCCCCTGATGGTTCTGTGAACTATGACTAAAGGGTACCAATATGGTCTTTAGCAGGGCCCCTGTGGTCTTTAGCAGGGCCACGTTTTTTTGTTATTTTTCTCGATAAATGCATTTTAATGTATGATGTTGTTGTTGTTGGGGGCGCCTGGCTTTGAACTCGGCAGGCGCCTAAGCCTCCTTTGGGCTTCTAGGCCATACCCAGATCTAACTGTGCACTTCACACCCGTACTACGCAGGCGTTTCGGTCGGTGCGCGGATTGTTGAACGCACATCGCTGGGAACGCCCACACGAAGCCGAGTGTGCCGTGTCACAGCTCGCCGCAGCCTTATAGTGTTATGGGCTTATGGGCAATGGCTGGATTCGAACCCAGGCCCGCTTGGGTTGCGAAGCGAGCATTGTATCCATTTCACCATCGAGGCGCGCTGTATTTTACTGTAATTAAAGATTTGAAAAAAAAAATCAATATAGGTACGCAGAATCGGTCAATTTTAAATGCTAGAATAGCTTCGGCAGAGCTAGTAGAGAGAAACTCCTCCTTATCCGCTTTTAACCAGATCATTTATTTATCCCTTACCCCACTACTGTCCTTACCCACAACCTCTCTATTCGTTAGCCAAAGTTGGTAACTAACCAAATTTCAGCGAATTTCACTCCAATTTTTCTGAGTTTGGCACTCCCAGACTACAATTTTATACTGATTTTGCTCTTTCAAATACCGAAATCTCATGACCAGCCCTTCCGAAACCACAATTTGGCGGATTTCGCATCCTTAATAATCTGTTCCCGGCTTTGCCACGCCCACAATCCAGACGCTTGTTTTTGCCAATTAAAAAAAAAACAAAAAACAAATTGTAGCCACGCAGTCCAAGGATGAGCTATGACCAACTCATTTTGCCAGTTTTGGGGATGTTCGGGGACAGGAATCAAATTTCGCGATTTTGTCTAATTCAAGAACCAATCTCGCAGGTTTGCCCAATTCTAATACCAATTTAGCGTATTTTGAAAAAACAATTTCGGTTTTTCACTCTTTAAAAAAACATTTTCGTTGCCAGAAAACCAATTTCGTTGCCAATTTTGCTAACTTAACGCGGCTCTGGCCCACTAAAAACATTGCAATAGGTAATGAAATGATGCATCTGAAAATCTTTTGCGCCCACCCTCGCTTCCTACGCCCTTGGTCCGAGGGACTCATAAGCACGGCCGGCTCAAATCAAAACATTTCCCAAAATCGTAAAAATCATCCTGGATTAAAAAGCAAAAACGGTAAAATTTAAAATTGACCGAAACTGCTTATTTTGGGGCTTTAGGACACAGGGAAACGGAAAATTAAAACGAATTTTCAATCAAAAGAGCCGTTGAAGGCGTTTTGCCCTTGATTCTTGGCCGCTTCACCCTAGAGGAAAATTAGTGGAACTCCGAAAACGAGCTGCCTAAGCGGAGGAAAACTCCGGGATTACAGTTAAATCTCCTTCAACCATTCGTTTTATACATATTATACTTATTAATCTATAAGTGAAAATCTGTCCCGATGCCATGCTGAATCGATTTAGTAGTTGGTTGTTAAACCTCTGAATCGTAAATCGTCAATAAAACATATGAAATTCCACCTGAGAGGGCGACTGTTCGACAACAAAACTGAGCACCTAGCCACAGGACACAGAGGTTCATATTCAAATATTACGACTATTCTGGAACGCGGATGGGATTCTCGCTTCAGTCAATTTAGCTCGAAACTATAGATTTTTTAAAGTTCAAAACTGCTAATTATTAATTGATTGTTTTGCGCAGTATTTTAGACACGAAAATGATTAGAGTGATCAAATTATTAATAATTAATTTCAAAGCGGAAACACTGGGATGGAAGTGTTAAGAAATACTTGAAAACTTGTTTTAAAAAAGCGAAAAGGGTCTTTTCCCTTTCCTATATAGTTTCCTGCCTTTTTTCCCATTTCCTTCGCCACTCCCTCACCCCTTCTTCCTGCACATCATCCAGCACTCATAGACATAACACAACGCACACTTTTAACAATATTAGAATACCCCACCCACCCTCACCATACGGAATTTTCGACGGTCCGATGGTTTTGGCGGGAGACACATGTCCAAAAGGAGTATTTACCGCCGTGTGTGTGCCCTTCCTGGGGGTCTCGTTCTTATATTCTTAAGACTTTTTCCACCCTTGACTGCCCGAGCAGAAACAACACCTTGCACACCTATAAAATGCCATCCCTTTCGCGCCCATTTGGGCGTCTTGGGGTGGAATGAAACAACTGAAGGACAAAGGAGTGGGTGTAAAACAATATTTTTCTTTAAAAAAAAAGACATAATTAACAGTTGCTTTAGGGAGAGCCCTCCGGCGACCGATGTGTCTGCAGGCGACCGATTGCGAGGGGAAATTCTACAAAAGGGCTATGGAAATAAGCCAAGATGGCTCAAATCAGACTTTTAATCCTGAACAAGGAAATAAGTGCCTTCCACATTTCTAGGACGTCATCACACCCCTTCGTTAGCTGTTTTTCCACGTTTTTTATTTTTAAAGAGCCGTCGACGTCACATCATGCTCTATTCGCCAACCGTGGCTTCAATGCTCTGGTTCCTTTGACCATCGTTGATAAACAAGTCCAACTATACATGCAAATACTGATTTTTTTTTTTCTTTTCTAATTTCCAAGGTTTGTTGCACTCTGAAAATGCTATTTTTCAAGATGGTTATAATTTTATTCAATTAAAAAAAATATTATGTATGTAATTAGAAACTGCGCATCTACTAAATATTCTTGTGGTGAATACTGTAATTTTGTGCAATATTCATTCGTTTCCAACCGTTCTGTTGGTCCTTGAAATAAACAAAAATAATTAATTTTTCTCCTCACTATTTTTTTGTGAATGTAAGAAAATTGGCCTCTATTCTCATTGTATGAATGTAGGCAGCCATTCTTTTTGTTTTCCAAGGATCGGTGGCAGGGGAGGGGGCTGAACAATAGTCCCCTCGGGGGGGGGGGGGGCTTTTAAAGATAAGGGAAGAATACAGGAAGGAAAGATGGCAGTGATTAAATCCTATAGCTGGACACGCAGTCTGCTCCCGGTAACTGCACGGAGTCGTCCCCCCCCAACCCTCCTCCAACTGTGTAGTAATTCAGTCAAGGGACGTCATTAAAGAGAGAGGAACCTCCTCCAACAAAAGAGGAGGAGTACAATACGAAAAGGAAAAAAAAAATTGAAGGCACACGCCACAACACGCTACATTCATTACTCGAGTACGCATTTTAGTGCATTTCATTCTGAAAATGCACTATTGGTCTCGTCGTGATGGTGACAAACATGGGTCATCATGGCATGTTTTTTTCATGTTTCAGGACCTCTAGAACACGAATTCAGTGATCTTCGGAATTCATATATTTATATATTGGTTTATTTATAAGCTTATGGCCGTTTTCTTGTTAGCACGATAACTCTCGAAGAAATTAATTTAGCGGAACGCGCTTTGGTAAAAAAATCAGTAGTCGTAAGACCCTGGTCGGTGTTGCATTTGGGCGAAATCGGTCGAGGTGGAGGGGGGGGAATAGGGGTTGAAATGGTCAAAAAATCACTACAATTCACCAGTTGATTCTAGAAGCATCATATTCAGTACGAATACTCCATGTTAGAGTAGCCTTTGATTCCCATTTTAATTTTTTGAAAAAGTTGTGGGGGAGGGGGTGTTGCCCCCGGAGTGGAAGTAAGTGTATGGTCTTGTTAGCACGATAACTCTCGAAGAAATCAATTCAGCGGTACGCGCTTTGTCACAAAAATCAGTAGTCGTAAGACCCTGGTCGGTATTGCATTTGGGCCAAATCGGTCAAGGTGGAGGGGGGGAATAGGGGTTGAAATGGTCAAATAATCACTACAATTCACCAGTTGATTCCAGAAGCATTATATTCGGTATGATGATTCCATTTTGAAAGAGCCTTTGATTCCCATTAAGTTCAGCTTAAACAAACCCGGCAGCAAACAGTACGAGGGAGGGTCAAACATTAACGAAACAAATCATGGTCTCAACATTACTACTTCTGGGACGGCTTAGGGTATCCGTATACAAAATGAAATGCACTCTTTCCGACCGCCAGCTGCCGGAGCGAAATTTTTCTTACTGTTAGATGGAAATTAGCGAATTTTTCACTTTTAACTTCATGAATTAGAGCTTTTCCTCAATGAGGAAGTAACACATTTTCCAAAACCATGCCGTCATGATAGCTTGGTTACCAAAACTCATGAAAACACGATTCGTTCACATAAAATCAGGCCCTATATTTTTTTATTAATTTTTAAAACTATTGGGTTGCGGGACCCATTTGAAATAGGCTAGATAGACTGGTGACGCAATAACAGCCTTCGCATATCTCCACAATGGCTTCCCACAAATCAAACAATAGGACTTTAGAGAAAGGGGATGGTCAAGAAGGGGCAACACATGATAACAGCCACGATGCGGAGGGTTGGGAGGGGTCACGACCCCTTAATTACGTCACGAGTCACAGACCGGCCGTTTAAGGTAACAAAAAAAATTGGCAAGTTTTATTATTTCGCTATAAATCGAAATCAATCATTTACGCACTAATATTCAATTCCTGGTCATATTTAGTCATTTTCTTTGGGGAAAAAAGGTCTCCAGCGATTTTTATTTTTTAAGTTACTTCCTCATTGGTGCCACGAAATTTCCTTTAGAAGCTAGTCATTGTCGTTTCCATACTTTTTTTTTTTTTTTTTACTTCTAGTCTCTAATTAGCGCTTTTTATACACTCCAAGCTCCAAGGAAACTTCGGTATTGCTATAATTGCGAAAAATCGCCCATTCGCGGACGGCGGATACAGAAGAGAAAAGCCGCTAATCCGCAGCTAAATTCACGAAAAGCGCTAATTGACGTTCATATACCTGCACCACTAATTTGCGGTCAATGTTCAGAAAAATCACTAATTAGCGCGGCTGAAATTAAGATAAACGCTTATTTGCAGCTCAAAGTGAGAAAATGGGCGTCTCCGTGGCGCAATTGGGAGCGTGTTGCACTGGTAATCCAGAGGTTGCGGGTTCGAATCCCTCTGGGGAGCCATTTTTTTTCGAAACTCGAATCGTGTTGGGCTATGCCCTTCCATCGTCGTCCGGATAACATCACTTTTAATTAATTTATTAATTAAAAAGTGCTCCTTCGATGGTGAAAAGGTAAAAATCGCTAATTTGCCTTAAAAATTGAGGAAAACTCAAATACATGGCAAAAATTGAGAAAAATATTGCTAACATGGAATAGAAATGTTACTTTTTCGCTAAAATTAAGAGAAAGTGGTAATTTGCGGCTAAACTGGGGAAAAATTATTAATTTGTGGATGAAGTGTAGATGAAGCTGTAATTCACGGCAAAAATTGTGAGGGGGGGGGGATCCAATTTTATGCTGTAATTGAAAATATACCAATCCGTGGCATCTGAAGGCAACTTCGGGGCTAAAACTTGGAACGTTTGAACGGGAGTCGAAATTGAATAATTTAAAAAATAAAATAAAAAGCCAGTCACATACATATTTTCATCGAGTTACTTGGTAGCTAACCCCAACTTTCTGCTATGTACTATAGTTCTCTGTGCGCCCTGGATTCTGTAGATCTCTAGACTAGACAATCCCAACGCTCCTTTTTAACTACTTTATTTAGAATTTTATAGTTTTGAAATATTGCGCAGAAAATAGTCGCTAAAATGAGTGATTTTCCCGATTTAGTGCATTTAACAATTTAGCCGTCAATTAGCACTTTTACTCAATTTCGGGCGTCTTATAAGAGCTTTTTTCTCAATTTTAGCCGCGAATTAACGTATTTCTCAATTTGAGACTCGAATTAGCGATTTTTTTATTTTAGCTGTGAATTACAATTTTTGCCATTTAGCAAAGAATTAGGGTTTTTAAAATTATAGCCGTTAATGGTTGTCTTTTTCAAAATGTTGGTTGTGAATTATCGCTTTTTTCAATTTCACCCGTGAATTCGCAATTTTTCACATTTTTAATACCCGTGAATTAGCGTTTTTTTCTTAATTTTAGCAGCGTATATTAGCAATTAGTTCACATTTAGCGTTGAATTAGAGTTTTTTCAATTTTGACCGTGAATGAACGTTTTTTCAAACCTTTTGCCGTGAATTAGCGCTCCGTTCTGAATTTTATCCGCGATTCAGCGCACTTTCTCAATTTTAGTTGGGAATGAGAGTTTTTCCTCAATTTCAGCCGTGAATTGACGATTTTTGTTTAAAATTTCAGCCGTGAATTAGAGAGCTGTTTCCTAATTTTAGCTGTAATCCGCCGGGTTTTTCTTATTTAGTCACGGATTAGCGCTTTTTCTTAGCCGCGAATGCGATATCTTATCTCTATTTTAGCCGCTAATTGCTGCTTTTTCTCCATTTTAGCCCCGGATTCAACCAGAGAACAGAACATTAGCGCTTTTATCAAATTTATCCATGAATCTTATTATTTTATTTATTTAATATTTATATATTTTTTAAAATTAGTATGTAATATTGCTTTACTATTATATCATTATGTTTATTTATTTATTAATTATTATTCATTAGTTAGTAGTTAGAATTTTAAGCATGAATATTAGTGCTTTTTCTGAACTTTGAGCCCCGTACTTGCCCCTATACTAGCGAACACTTGAACCTACTGAAACTGCGGGGATTAGAGTTTTTCTATATATTTTAGCCGCCAAGTCTCCTCCAGACACCACGAATTGGTGTTTTTTGCTCAATATTAACGGCAAATGAGCGCTTATAGCATTGCATTATTTTTTAAAATGTACTAATATTGGTCTCGCCATGATGGTCGCAAATATGGGTCATGATACATTTGTTTCACGTTTCAGAACCCCTAGAACATGAATCAGAGGTCGGTTCGATTTGCTATACATTTTTTAAATTATAAGTTTAGCCGTGAATTTGGTACGTAAAGAACTGCTGAAACCAGGCATTAGCGATTTTACCTACACGACACTCGATACCCTGGAGTCGATTTGTACATCTATTATAGCTTTTCCGAGGGGCCCCCCTCTGAACGGTGCCCCCCTCTGAACGGTGCCCCCCCCCCAGACACTAACACGGTCCGTGCACCGTACTCGAGTATGGACGACTCCGAAGCATCCAAAGCTTGATGAATAGTGACGAAATTACATCATTCGGAGCCAGCAAGGATACAGGGAAGAATAGGACGATAGGAGCTGGATTTGGTTATGAAGTAGCAAGTTTATGTAGGTATACCTACTTACTTTTCTCGAAATTTAAAGTTTCGGGGTTTAAAGTTTTCAAGGACCGCAAAACCCGTGCTATAGCTGACCACGAATAGCCGCAAAATTTCAACATATTGAAGCTAAGTATCCTGAAATTTGAAGTTTCCTGGCTGAACCTTCGGAAAACTACATGCAGGTTTCAGGTCTTCATTTAAGTGAAATGGCAAGTTTATGGTTCTTATTTCGGATAAATTACAATTTTCGGCCCTTTTTTCCAGAGGCCGTCGACCCCTGACCAGCCGGTCCCGTGAGCGACCCATAGCTTGATGAATAGCCGCAAAATTACATCATTTGAAATTAAGTATTAGTAAATTCGCAAGTTTCGGGGCTAAAATGGCTGGTAACTGGGAAAAAGCAGGTAAGTCGATTTCTGATGAAAAGTAAGGTATCTTCACTCATAGATTTGTCTTAAGCTCCTCTATCATTTGCGAGTAAGAAGGCATCACAAGCAGTAGGTAGAGTTTGGTTAAGGTTTTACGTAACAAGTTATTACAAATTTATAGTTGCAATTAACGTCGTAATACATCAAAAATTCCAATTTATTTTCTCATTTGTATCGACTTCGGACTTCTGATGAGAAATTAGTTAGTGTTTTAGTAACTTCTAATAAAAACAGCCATCAGCCGTCCCCTCAAGGGGAAGTTGCGCTTTAGTAAGTATAAGGAAGTTGCATTTTAATAAGTATATAAGATTTAGAACGAGACCGTACTAAATAAAAACATCTATTTTTTTTTTTTTTTTTTTTTTTCAAATTTTTTCGACTGATCCTGCCGGCGTTTTTGTTTGAAGACGCCTGAGGACGTTGAGGACCCCTCTACGAACGTCACGTCGCTGAAAACAAAAGCGCCGGCAGGATCGGTCGAAAAAAATTGTAAACAAGAAAACAAATTACTCCTGCCTCCAAAATAAAAAATCATAAAAACATCTATTTTGTGCAAAAACTTAAAATCGTCCTCCTGTAAATTTTTTTTTTTGGACATACCTGGTTACTCCCAGAGACCAGCCAAATATTCGTGAAATTGCAAGTTTGCAAATTGTTTTGGTGCTAGGACACTTTGTACGGTCACCTGGGTAATCCTCAATCGAGAAGGAGGACACTTCGTACTCTCCGAAAGTAATGAAGGGGGACACTTTGTACTACGCAGGAATATAATACATTCGGGGTCAATAATTTCGATCGCAGCTACTTCATGATTATGTCAAAACATGAGACGTCAATATATTCATTTTTTTCCATTTTACATTGTAGGTCAGTGCTTGATGAAATGAGCAATTTTCTGAAGGAATTCTGCCGTAGCCAGCAACCCATCGGCATGCTCTTGTGTTGGCTTGAAGAAGATGTCTTCTTTTGGCTCCATCCTCTCTGTTTGGAATTTACCAGCTGCGAAGTCAAGCTGCAAGCACCGGAGAACAGTCCAAAATCCTGGTTTTGAGCAGCCCACAAGTTTGTTGAATGACGAATTCCACCCTTCACAGTAATCGTTCTGTTATTACTGTTCGAGGGTGCACTGGGCTACCTTTTTCAATGGAATGTCTCAGGAGTACCATAAGCATTTCTGCATTTCTACATAGATTTCCTTGGTACGATTCGGCAGAAAGGCGTACAAACATGATATCACTTTTCCATCTTCACGACGTGCTCTAATGATGTACAACTGCGCGAATACTGACGAACGCTTGAAAGTACCATCCATGAACCAAACCGAGGAATGTGTTAGAGTAGAAATACCGTCATCAGTCGCGAAGAGGATAACTCTATCGTCTCTCTGGTTGTCATACAGAAGAAACATACATACATTTTAATCCGAACACCTCAAGAAATGATAGACAACTAATCTGCGTTGATGCGATGCGGAAGTGACAGGGCACAAAAGAAACAAGAAAGGTACAAGTTCGAAGATTTGGTTTCACATGTTCAAAGATTTAATACACATAGTTCATAAAATACATTTAATAACACACAATCAATCAATCATGTTATTGGGTCCCACACTGGGGACGATGGACCGTACAAAGTGTCCTCCTCCTAGAGAGCCTCTTCGCTTACGACCGTACAAACTGTCCTCCTGCGAGTACCACCGTACAAAGTGTCCCATTCCCAATTGTTTTTTGTGAGTTTCTGACCCCAAGGACTAGACGACGGACGGGAGTCAAAGACTGTCAAGTCGAGAGGCTCATGGGCGTCGGACTCGTACCCCCAACATTTATGCCTCGTACTTCACGCGCCTCGTCGCTGAGCTGTATACTCCCATACTCGCCATCCCTGAGATGTCAACGCTTATCATACACGATGCGTAAATTGTGGGAGGGGGGCTTCTAGTCTCATTATCCTTTGAAGAACGAGGGTTTATAAGAAATTTGTCGATTTTCCCCCTTTAACACATTTTTTTCCTCAAACCCTTTTGAAACCCGCTACGATAAATGAGCCCGAAAAACCTTTTTTTTTTTTATTCGTTGCGGAGTTAAACGGGCCAATAAACATGGGGATGAGATTTTTTTGATTTTCAATTGTTTTGGGAATGACTGCTTCTGAAGCAAGAAATAAGACTTGCTCGGTTAAACGCCACCGAACGGTAGGGTTTGACCTTTTCTCAAACCCACCTGCTTTCTCATCATCTTCCAAAGTTCTCTTCACACCTAAATGGACCCGGTGACACAACCCCCTCCCCCTGTACTTCCCTCATCAGTCACTCACTTTTTAGAGTTTTTTTTTTTCTTCTTCTCCTCCTCTATTTTCACACCTGGGATTCGGTCTATTGGTCTTTGAAAACCCCTGGGATTTTTTTTTTTTCAGTTTTCTGTGTCGACTTGTTAATTTGAACTAAACAAACGGACCTTTTTTATCTGATTTTGTCCCAACTTGGGTAACTTGGGAGGCATTTGTGAAACCCTTCCAGGATGTGATCTTCGTTCTCCTCTTTTGTTCCCCGCAAGAAGAAATTTCTGCAACGTAAAAGGCAATCAAAGGTCATCAGCATTAACCCTACAATAATTCATGAGCTTAAAGATGTGAAGAATCGCCATGTCCAGGAAAAATTGATTTTTTCTACAGCAGTTGAAGAATGAACCCATTCTTCAACTAAAATTAGAGAAAAAAGTGGTACTTTTAATCTCTAGAGAAAGAAAACAAAATGAGTGAGAGAAAATTTTAGAGAGAGAGAGAAAAAAAAGTAGTTTCGTCTCATTTTGCACTCTCCCACACAAACAAAGGCCGGCCGGTTCGGACGTCTACCTATCAGCTGTTTCAAAAATAAATAAACACTCCCAGTCTAGATTTCGTGTGTTGAGTTTGGCTCTTCGAAGTTTGACTATGGACATTGACAGTGACTCGAGTGTTGAGTTTTCGACTCCCCCACGAATCAGACGAGAGGCAGAGAGTGCGTCAAATGATTTGCTGCCGAAAATTTCGTCGGAAACCTACAAAAGAAAATACAAAGTTTACCAAGAATGGTGTGTCACCAATGATGTCGGATGCACAAGTGAAAACGTCCTTCTCGCCTATTTCAAGAACATATCCGACCGTTTGAAGAGTTCCACTATTTGGTTCACATATTCAATGTTGAAAACAACTATTGCTTTACATGAAAATATTGACATTTCAAAGTACACGAAAGTCAAGACTTTCATAAAAAGAAATGCTGAAGGATTCAGACCGAAAAAGTCAAAAATTTTGAATCGAAATGAAGTGAACAAATTCTTAGAAGAAGCTCCAAAATGAGGATTATCTGTTACACAAGGTAAGTCTTTTTTTTGTTCCTGTAAACCTGTTCGCTTAAAGATGTGAAAAACGCTCATCGTGCACATTCCCAACACAAAGAACAAAATTCCACGGACGTTCATCGTAACAGAATATTTTGCCAATGTGAAAATCATAGGCATGATCGAAAAATACGTGTCTCTAAGACCATCTCACACACCTCATGATCGGTTTTTCATAAATTACAAAAAAGGGAAATGCACGATCCAACCTGTTGGCATCAACACGATCTCAAAAATTCCAAGCATGATCGCTTCATTCTTGAAAATAGTAGATCCTCAATCCTACACGGGGCACTGCTTCCGCCGGACCTCCGCCTCGCTGTTGGCGAACGATGGAGGCGACTTGATCCGACTTAAAAATCTTGGCGGCTGGAAGAGCTCGGCAGTTGCTGAAAGCTACGTCCAGCAATCGACGTCAAATAAAATAACAACTGCAAACATAATTCTACAGGGGGAAGAAGAGCCGGCTGCAATTGAAATACCAAATTCATCGAATATTGTGCAAAAGCAACCACTTACTGATAATTTTGCTCAGTCGTTAATTTGTGCTAATCCTGTTGAACCCATTAGTTGTACTAACATTGAAACTTCAACATCTTTGGTTAATATTGACTCCAACAACAACGATTCCGTTGTCGAAAAACATGAAAATCATAAGTCGGCCCCAATTGTGAACTACGGCAATAATTGTACCATAAATATCACAATTAATCATCGTTAACGAATGAATAAATTTAAAGTTCAGACAAGCTTATATTTCATTGGTATACCTGCCTGCTGTAGAAAAAATGTAGTATTGAACACGAAAAAAAATGCTTTTAGTGCATTTCATTCTGAAAATGCACTATTGATCTCGTCGTGATGGTGGCAAACATTGGTCATGTCATGTTTTTTTCACGTTTCAGAACCTCTAGAACACGAATTCAGTGGTCTCCGGAATTCATATATATATAAAAAAGATATATATTGGTTTATATATCTTTATGGCCGTTTTCTTGTTAGCACGATAACTCTCGTAGAAGTTAATTTAGCGGAACGCGCTTTGGCACAAAAATCAGTAGTCACAAGACCCCGGTCGGTGTTGTATTTGGACCAAATCGGTCGAGGTGGAGGGGGGGGGAAATAGGGGTTGAAATGGTCAAAAAATCACTATAAATCACCAGTTGATTCTAGAAGCATCATATTCGGTACGTATACTCCATGTTAGAGTAGCCTTTGATTCCCATTTTAATTTTTTGAAAAAGTCGAAAGGGAGGGGGTGTTGCCCCCGGGGTGGAAGTAAGTGTATGGTCTTGTTAGCACGATAACTCTCGAAGAAATCAATTTAGCGGAACGCGCTTTGGCACAAAAATCAGTGGTCGCAAGACCCCGGTCGGTATTGCATTTGGGCCAAATCGGTCAAGGCGGGGGGGGGGGATAGGGGTTGAAATGGTCAAATAATCACTACAATTCACCAGTTGATTCTAGATGCATCATATTCAGCACGAATACTCCATGTTAGAGTAGCCTTTGATTCCCATTTTAATTTTTCGAAAAATTCAAGGTGGTGGGGGTGGTCCTTCTGGTGTGGAAGTGTAAAAACCGCGTTGAACTTCACTAGTTCATCTTAGCGCTCTAAAATTCGACTCAATAATTTAATGTAACGAAAGCCCTGGGTTCCATTGAGATTTGTGGAAAACTTTGATGGGGGGGGGGTGAAATGGGGGATGAAATTTCCAAAAAAATCGCTTAAATTCACACGTTTAGGTATTATAAAATACGGCACAAAAATTTATTATAACAATGCCCTTGGAAAACTACCGAAACTTTTCGACGTGTTTGAAGAGAGGGTGGTGAAAATAGAGGAAGAAGTTCGGCTTAATGAAACAAATTATGGTATCAAAATTATTACTTCTAGGACGGCTTAGGAAAAACGGAGCGAAATGCACTCTTTCCGACCGCCAGCTGCCGGAGCGAAATTTTTTAAACTCTCGTTCTTCATTTGCCATTTGTGTGAAAAAGCGTCACTTTTTTCTCTTGTCCAATAAATAACTATTTGTCCTCGCTCTTTCTAGTTTTTGTATTATTTATTTATTCCCTGAAAAACATAACCAGCGAAGAGGTGTCGGGAATATGAGAGGAAAATACGAGTATTGGTCACCTGTTGTCGAGGGGTGGTCACAGACCATGTCCAAGACTTCCTTTGCCCCCCTCCCCTCCTCACCTACATCGTACCCTTCACTTCCTATAGTCACGGTCCACCGTACCTCACCGCACCTGCTATTCCAACTATTAACAAAACAGTAATTGAACTTTTTCGAAAAATGCCCAATTAACCGTGTAACGATGACAAAAAGATCCCTCGATGCTTGATTTTTCTTATTTTGTATTGGTCCCAACTCTAAAAATTATCAACTCGAAACCTTCAGCACACCCTTATAGATGTTTTCCTCTCGTTTCCACCTCCCTCCCCCACCGAACGCTTTTTCATCTCAACGAAGATTTCCAACCCCTCTATTCGATGACTCGCTTCACCGACTCTAAATTGTTCTCATAAAAATGCCCGGAAATTACCACCGCACCTCTCCACGCCTCTCAAGTTCACTGAGTAGCTTTTTAAGGAGAGTTTACTCTTCCCCCCCAACATTTAGATCCATTTTTCAAAGTATCTACTTCTGGAACCGTTTGGCGATATAAAACTATAATTGCCTCGTTTTCCAATAACCCTATTTCACCCTTATTCCCTCCCGCCGCACTTATTAAACGGAGGCAGCATCCTGGGAAGTTAGTTTTGTTAACAAAACGGGGGACTAGTCCGGAGCTCCCAGCCGCTGGTTCTCATTAATTTTCCTTTATGTGACTTATTGACCATGAAGTGGACAATTCAGACCAAAATATTGCGACGATTTAGCCACACGACTGCGATTTAAGCGTCAAAACGGTCAATAGTTCAGAACGAAATTATAGATTTTTTAGTCAAAAGTTGGTAATTTTGTACGTTTTCGGAGCTTAGGAACCCCTTGAGCATGGTTAGACTCGAAAACCGTCAATTTTTTCCTTCAAACTGGCTGCTTGATCCATGTTTACCTCCGCACAAATCTTGAAATTTCGCTCCAAAAATTAATTTTTGCAACAAAAAAATGACCATCCTATTTTGTTCGGAAACTGTCAATTTCACTTTTGAAACCGACAAAGCAACTGGGAGACTGTCTATTCGAGTGAAACATTTGAAACAACCCCTTCCCCCACTATAGTTACCTTGCATCGTTTGACTATACCCGCAATTTTGCCATCTTAATTCCTCCCCTGTAGTAGCCCAGTAACCTTGTCGTCTAAACGGTGCGTCAAATCGGGTACTTAGTTCTGATTTTTTGCACATTTGTTTAGGATGTTGACCTGATGACTAATCCAAGTTTTCGACCTCGAGCTCCGAACCAAAATTTTAGCCTTTTTTCAGTTTTTGGCCATTTTAGCCAAGAAGGATTAGTTTTATGAAGACACATAATATTTAAGCTTGATAAGTATACGTAATCACCTGAATTTTAAGACCCTTAAGCCGCCTTCACATGCGCGCTGTGACAGCTTAAGCTTTGAGCTGTAGCCAATCAAAGAGCAACCCGCGTTTGAATTAATTATATTTCATTGGATACAGCTCAAAGCCGAGCTTTTTTCAGATCACATGTGAAGCCGGCTTTACAGTCCAAATAGGTATAACACTTCAAGAGAGACAGTATCTCAAAATTGCATAATTTCTTAGATTCGCTCATTTTGGCTTTGCATCATTTGCTTTTGGGATTCGCAATTTTGATGTTTTGTGACGGATTTCACCCGGTAAAGAATTTTTCAGTGAAACCCCCCTCTTTGTGATTAAACTTTTTCTGGTAACTCCATTCCCCAATTTGCTTCCCCTCGCTCCCACCTCTCACGAAAGTAATCTGTACTCCCGTTAGCCCAATAAATAACGTAGGTACCTAATTTGACTTATTACCTGTAATGATGCGTAACACATATTCTTGTGATAAAGTGGATGGTGGGGGGAGGGGGTTGAATCCAGAGAATGGGTGGGTGATTACAAATGGCAATACTTATTGTAATATATGAATTAAACTGCCAAGCATGTTAGTCTCGAAATTAGGTGGCTCTATTCAGATCAGGGTTGGTTGATGTCTCTTCCAAATTTGAGATCATGTTTTTCATCGTCTGCATTCATGAATAATTCTTCGTGTAAAAAAGGATAGTGAAAAGTGTTTTTCTTGCTCAGCCACAGCGCGAGAGTAGCATCGTGCGGTAGAAAAATTGTACAATAATAGAGTACAAAGTACGAGTACCTATAGAGGGACACATGTGGTGTTTTATGATAAGCGTGTCATCCTTCCCGGAAGTGGCCGGACCTGTGCATTCCCCGCTCACCATGTCTTAAACCGCCGGCAAACAACGCACGGCAGGCGCCGTGTGGGCCGCTTAGCGGCGGCAAAGATCTGCAGAGAAAAGAGAATAAAAGTTCTAATCATAAAAAAAAACCGCCAGACAATCCGTTTCCACTATTTTATTGGGAAATACTATTTTATAGGCCAAATCTAGGCTGGAAACTGTTAGTTCGTGTCCCTTCAGGGACAGGAGCATTTGGACGAGGAGACGATTCCGGCTGGAAAAGTGGCTGGCCTCTTGCATCTTCTGTACTGGTACTGTGCTAAAAAGCCGACATTTAGAACAGCAGAAAAAAGGGTAAAAGCGTGTTTTTTATCTACCGATTGGGGATCCCTGAGGTTTCTTTCCAAAATTAGTTCTTATAGGTTCTGAAATCCGTGAAATTTGGTTTTGAGGACCGAATCCCACAGGGGCTTGACCCTCGCAGGAACCAATTTCGTGGGTTTGGCTCACTCAATAACCTAAATTTCGCGTGTTTGGATTATTCAAAACCAATTTCGAGGGCCTGACTCTTTAAAATAAACAATTGCACGTGTCCAGCTCTCCCAAAAACCAATTTTGCGGAGTTTCTCAACCCAAAACGTGATTTTGTGACTTCGGCTCGTCCAAAAACCAAATTTCCTGGATTTAGATTCCCCAAAAAAACATAGTTCGCGGGGCTAGGACCATAAAAAACAATTTAGCAGGTTTCACTCCCTCGAAAACTAATTTTCGTGAGTTCGGCTCATCATAAAATCTCATTGTCAGCTCATTATCAAGAAACCAAATTTTTGTGACTTTGTCTAGTCCTGAAACCGAATCTCGTTGTGTTGGTCTTCTAATTGAAACAGCACATTTGGTGGCTTTTGCTCCGTTGAAAATCATCCCACGGCTTTGGCTCACTGGAAAATCAAATCTGGAATTTTCCGTGTTTGCAGGA
The DNA here is from genome assembly GCA_038030265.1 of Corythucha ciliata. Classification (NCBI taxonomy): domain Eukaryota; kingdom Metazoa; phylum Arthropoda; class Insecta; order Hemiptera; family Tingidae; genus Corythucha; species Corythucha ciliata. The sequence goes on from CM075943.1 coordinate 26,648,776, forward strand.
GTGCCCACAAGGGGGGGGGGGAAGCAATGGCGCGGGGTGTGCCATGAAAATGGGGGGGGGGGATTCTTTTTTTAAATAACCTGAGCGTAGTCCCTCGCTGGCCAAACTAGTTTTCCAAGGTCTACTTCACGTTTGAGAGGGGTGAATTTGAGTCAAACACAAAGTAACTCTCTGTATGAGTGCAGTGACGGATAGGAGTTCCGTTCGAGGTCAGACGATTCTAACGACATCGTGATACGTTCATCGCTCCCCTAGGTGAGTTTTAGCCAGAACCGACTGCATTTCGCGATTGACAACGGCGTTTTTTAGTAAAAAGAAAAACTATAATTTAAAGTTCGTCGAAACAAGAATTCTCAAAAAACAAGTTGGACGATACTGCGTGTGACGGCACGAGGAATCCTAAAATCAAAGCTGATTTTCGATCAGACAATCCAGCAACGGGTATTCCAGTGATCCAAGCGTTTATGTCCGCATTGGCCCGGTTTCAGCGGCCGCTCAAAACTTTGTGCGGACGGTGGACACGCATCGGAGCCCCTTAAGAATGAAAGAGGAGCCTCGATGCAGGTGGACCTCAAAGACAAGAATGTGGGCTGATGTCAACGACATTGCGAAACGCTGATTTTTGCTTTGGGTCGCTAACGCAATTAACCACCCAAGAGAGCAATCAAGAGGCAATCATTAACCACGTCCGGCACAAATCGAAAAAATGGCACAACATGGAAGAACCACCCACGCGATTATGAACGATCGGATTTTCGATCAGACGAGCATAGTTGAAGGGGTTCTGACTGTCATTTCAACGTACTTGGCCGCATTGCTTTATCCTGTTCTCAGGGGCCCGAATTTTCCCGCGAACGAAGGTCACGGAATCGACATCACTGAGTCGGAAGAGTCTCTCGAAGCACATGGACCTCATCGCTAGGCTGCTTTGGTGTCGAAGAATCTGCCCAACTAACGACATTGCTTAACGCTCATTTTCATCCTTTTAATAACAAGAATTTAATAAGTAATAAAGAAGGTATCTCAAGGTGGTGTGGGAAAAGGGGAAAATTCGAGTAGTAGTGGATCCAGCGGGCCTTTATAACTAGGTAAAAAGCTAGACGTATTACTCCGGAATATGGTAGTATGAAGTGGAAAAAATTACATTTGAACCTCCGAAGCAGCTAACAAAGTGGATGTTTCATTCCAAAATCCTGAAACACCAATTCAACACGAAAAACAGAATCTTGTGAGGTAATTTTGGCCTACAGACTGAATGATTGGTTTCGGGAAAGGGTTACTAACAAAATAACAAAATCCTAACGCGTTAAAGAGGTAAATTTTTTGGCAACGAGTGAACGTTTTAATTAATGATGTCAGGTTGATGAACACAAGTAAAGCAGTACCTACCACCGGTAATGTCCTATAACTGACAATACATCTGATCAATTTGCGCTAATTTGTTCACCCCGTTAAGTTTTGGCGCTGAAGAGGGGTGGGGGTGATTTTTGGGGGGGGGGAGATGCGCCCTTCAGCTTGGGGGGGGGGGCACCCCTGCGTGTTTGGATCATTAAAAAACCAATATCACCGGCTTTTGGCTCTTCAGAAAAATAAATTTCATGAACGGCTCTTTCAAAACACAAATTTCGCGGGCTTGAATATCTAAAAAATCCAGTTTCACAGGTCTCTGCATATTTTCACACATTTTAGTTTCGCAGGTTTAGCACCCTCAACAGGCGTGTTTTGATCAGTAAAAACCAATTTAGCGAGTCCACCTCCTAAACGTTTCTCACCACTTCAGCGGGCGTTTGGGCTCGCTCAAAACCCAATTATTTGCGAGGTTGGTTCATTTATAAAAACCTACTTTGATTCGTTCAAAATACCAAGAATCGAGGTTTTGGGTTTTAAAACATTCAATTTGTTCGATTTCAATTCCTTCAAAAGTGTTTCGCAGAGGCTTGACTATTGTTTTAAAAAACAAATTTGCGGGCCTGGATCTTGCTAAAATCACTTGAGCGGGTTTGGCTCGCCATTCTGCGTGTTTGAAACATTAACGTTGTTAATGTATCAACGTTTTCGTGGGTTTGTCTCAGTCAAAAATCCAAATGAAGCGTGTTTGCCTCAAAGTGACAATTTTGCACCTTGAAGTTGAATTTGAAGGGCCCAGACCTGCGTAATTGGTTCTTGAGGGAGCCTTGAGAAGGGCCGTATATGGGATCTTGCCAGTCCCAAATTTACTGAAACAAGCCGTGCTGAAGAGTCAGCACGGCCATCCAGAAAACCACTGATGATGCGCGCCCTAATGAAAGGGTGAAAACTAGTTTTGGATTTTTTGGATAACTCAATAATACGCTACGTAGTGAAGACGACAACTTTTTCAATATTACATAGCATATAAGCTAACAAGCTATTCGTAAAATATTCTTGTAGTTGGGGGGGGGGGGTCATGACCCCCCTAAGATGACCATTAATTAAATAATTTCTTTGAGTAGACCCATTCAATTTATTGCATAAACTACTGCCGAATAGTTTCGGGATGGTGCGCCCCATTCTCAAGGCCGAAACAAATCTCTTTGTCACAAATGTCAAACACCAGTACAGGAGGGTGGTGGGAAGCACCTGGGGGTTGAGCCCAGCAAAGACACCGTGGCTATTCTCAGGAATAGTCAGACCAAGAATCCTGTATGGAGCCTTGGTCTGGAGGGAGGTGGCAGAGCTCTTGTGGACACAGAGGGAACTGAGTAGGGTTCAGAGGTTAGCTTGTTTGGAAGTGATGTTGGGATAGGTATGGGCGATGGAGGCATGCTATAATCAGGGAACCCACGGAGTTTTGAGGACAGAGGGCGGGAGGTTGGTCACAAGAGGATAGCTACTCAGCTACATGAGGCGGCGCCGATCACCCGGATGAGGAGTGATAAAATAGTAAAGCAGCTGGACTTGGGGAGATCGGTTCAAGTCTGAGGACCTCAAGTTTGAGGTCCAGGTGGACGCTCTGAACTGCTACACAGATGGCTCGAAACTAGAAACAGGGGCGACCGGGCTGGGGGTTTAGATACCCGAGCTAGGTGTAGAGGACTACCGATCCCTTGCGAACTGTACTACGGTGTTTCAGGCGGAGGTTATGGCGATCGCGGATTGCCTATTGGAGCTCGTGAGGAAACACGAGAGGTTAAAAAATGGTAGGGTATACACGGACAGTCATAGGCGGTTCTAAGGGCCGTCGCAAAGCCAGTGGTTGACTCGGCCCTGGTGGCGGACTCGTCGTGTGATTTCGGAGGTGTAGGAACTGGGGAAACTGGGGTTTTGAGAGGGCGGACATGCTAGCAAAAAGAGGAGCCTCACTGTGTTCTATGGGACCGGAGCCGTCCATTGCGGTCTCAAAGACGTTAAAGGCCAATTTCAATTTCATTAGCGAATTAGCTATTTTTCTCAATTTCTGCAGTGGATTTGTGTACCTATGTCCCAATTTCAGCAGCTAATTAGCCATTCCTCAATTTTAGTCGTGAATTAGCATTTTTCGAAAATTAGCTGTGAATTAGTGGCGATTTTCTGCAATTTCAGTTGCGAATTTGTCATTTTTCTCAATTTTAGCCCCGAATTAGCTTTTTTCTATCTTATAGCCTTAGTGGGTTTTCTTGCCTTTTAGCGCTTGCAAAAATGCAAAAACTGGGCCACGTCTCAATTTTACCAACAGCAAATTCGCGTTTTTTCTTCATTTTAGGCATAAAGTGGCATATATAAACCGCGAATAAGCGATTTTTTCTCATGTTTCATCTAGATACCGTGAATGAAAGCTTTTGAACAGTTTTGGCCACGAATACTAGCGATTTTTCCCAACTTTTTGCAGCGTTGGTACTTGCCTGCAAGAATAGCATATTATTACGCCTTCTCATCTTTATCCGCTTACGGACCTAAAAAAAAAAACTGGGAAGCAGCGTAGCATAGCGCTTTTGTGGACTAAATCGATTATTCAGCTACACTCTTTGCTAATCACCTGCAAGTATTCCATCATGGGTCGGATGGATTGAAAAACGTCGAAAGGAGCCAACTGCAAGCCAAAACTCGTTTTCACGTATACAAACATGAACATAGATCCTTAATATCCACATTTTTAGGCCCACATAGGGAGCCCGGGGCGATTTGGCCCCCTCGGCACTCGGCGCGGTCTCGGTACGCCGCTACTAATTCACGGACAGAAGTGAGAAAAGGCGCTACTTCGCGGCTACCAGTTGTCGCTAAAAGCGAAGAGGGACACATGAGTATGTTTGGGTGGACTGCGCGCCACTAGGGTGAAGCCTTTCTGTGGTGACTGGGAGGAGGGAGGAAAAGAGAGAGAAAGAAAACGGAGACGCTCGGAATAGTAAAAAGAAGGTAACCAGCTGATCAAGAGAAAAATAGAAAATGTAAGCTTCTTGGCAGCACGAAGGCGATATCGGTGAGTCAAAAAGCTATTCATTCTTCTTTGAGTATAAAATCTTTATCATGGAGCGAACCATGCAATTTAGCAATTACATTAAAATAGAGGTAACTGGGCCGGGGAACGATGCCTCGGAAGTTAACGAAATAAAGGAGATATTTGGTCTGAGTAACGATGCCTCAAAATATCTGTACGGAAATGGAAAAGGACACGATCACTACTGCATGCATTTCAATCACCTGTAGCTACAACTACCAGTCTAAACATAAAACGCGGAGGACGTGGACACCTATAAGGGGATGATGAGGAGGGTGTCAATTAAAGACTAAAAATTCATCAATATCTTGTGGCGCTGCGTACAGATTTGGAACTAGCCAAATCAACCCTTTATATGGAGCTAACCATAAATTAACCAGATTTGGAGCTAGCCAAATCAACCCTTTATATGGAGCTAACCATAAATTAACCAGATTTGGAACTAGCCAAATCAACCCTTTATATGGAGCTAACCATAAATTAACCAGTTTTGGAACTAGCCAAATCAACCCTTTATATGGAGCTAACCATAAATTAACTAGATTTGGAACTAGCCAAATCAACCCTTTATATGGAGCTAACCATAAATTAACCAGATTTGGAACTAGCCAAATCAACCCTTTATATGGAGCTAACCATAAATTAACCAGATTTGGAGCTAGCCAAATCAACACTTTATATGGAACTAACCATAAATTAACTAGATTTGGAACTAGCCAAATCAACACTTTATATGGAACTAACCATAAATTAACTAGATTTGGAACTAGCCAAATCAACACTTTATATGGAACTAACCATAAATTAACCAGATTTGGAACTAGCCAAATCAACCCGTTATATGGAACTAACCATAAATTAGCCAGATTTGGAACGAGTCAAATTAACCCCTTATATGGAACTAACCATAAATTAGCCAGATTTGGAACGAGTCAAATTAACACTTTATATGGAACTAACCATAAATTAACTAGATTTGGAACTAGCCAAATCAACACTTTATATGGAACTAACCATAAATTAGCCAGATTTGGAATGAGTCAAATTAACCATCGCAGTTTGGATCGACCCAAACAAACTAATTTTGTCTATGTAGATTATTATTTATTAGAGTCTATTATTATTATTATTTAGAGTTAGAGTGTAGAGTTATTTAGGTTAGATTATTATTTATTCATCGCAGAGTTAGGAACTCGCGACACCAGTTTCCTTTAAAGCTTCCGCGGATAAAGTACAGAAAAGGCGCTAATTCATGAATTGAGAAAAATGGCTCATTATCGGTTAAAACCAACGCTAAAATGGCGAAAAATCGCTAATCCGTGGCTAATTCACCGATAAAATTGAGAAGCGCTGAAGTGAGGAAAAACGCTAATTTGCGATTTAAATGGAAAAATCGTCAAATTCGCCGCTTCTAAAGGTAGCTTTGTGCCAGAAAGTGAAAAAATCGCTAATCCACAGCCAAATTCAGAAAAAGCGTTACGTAGTTCGCGACGAAAATTTGGGAAACCACTACTTCGTGACTGAAATCGAAATGCGTACAAATCAATAGTTTTAGCGGCTAAAATGAGGAAAAACACGAATGCGTGGTTACAGTTGTGGGTTAAGTTGAGAAAATTTGCTAATTCACAGAAAATTGAGAAAATGGCAAGCCGAGGCTTCCGGAGGCAACTTTGCCGCCAATTAGCAAAAAACGCTAATTTACGGCAAAAATTGAGAAAAAACCCTAATTCGCGGCAAAAATTGAGAAAAATCGCAAATTCTGAGGCTCGTTGTGAATTGAATCCTTACTTCAAGCATTGGGGGGAGCATGTATGCTAGGAGGAACACATTACCATAAGAAAAATACATTTACCCTGACCTACTCGGCTTGTTTTCATTTTTTGCATTTGAACTTGATTGCTGAAGTCAGAGGGTTGCATACTTCAACTATCAGGACACCGTTCGAAAGTACACAGTAACTTTACCCGTCGATACAGCAGCTGATTGATAATGATGTGAAATTTATAAGTTATTTTAAAAATCTACACTTTTTCACTTTTCACATGGTTGAAATAGCCACGCAAGCGACATTTTCTGGTGGTTTCAGGAATAGGATTTTGTCTTCTTTCCGAATCCACTTTGTCTATAACACGACAAATACCGTAAAAACTAATGAAACTAGAAAAAAGTAGGAAAATGCTCATAGCTCGGAACCAAAGCATTTTCGGTTATGCGTCTATACATGACGTTTTTGTGTGCCCAGGTACGCACTGTGCAAGTTTCTCACATACCTCCTGAATCACCTCATCCTGTATATATGTACGTATATTGCGCCGATATTTTCCCAGTGCCCCGGGCCGGTCAAATCTGCCGCCCCTGCCATTAGGTCCTGGAATACAATGGCGGCATGCAGGCAAGCAAGGCCATCTTTGAGGGAATGGGACAGAAGGGCAACAGCGTGTCTGTTGTCACTCCGAAGGGGCAATTTGCGAAGGGTGTAATGTGGATGTTTACGGGCCACTATGCGGTCCGTAGGCATCTTTACAAGATGGGTCTTCTGCCAGATCCGATGTGTACAAGGAGTGTGAAGTAGAGGAGGAGCCAACGGCCCACTTCGTGGGGGACTACGACAGATTCGCGGCGGTTAGATTCCAAGTGTTTGGAATGGACAGGTTACCCGAACTTACAATGTCCAGAGCTAACGGGGTCAAGGTTTTGGAGTTTTTTAAGAGGGTTGGTAGGTTTGTGGACCCACATTAGGTCTCCCGAGTCTGACCCCAAAACTCTTGGGTACGGCGTATGAGCCGATTACAACAAGGCTTTGGCGCCCTCGGACTCGGCATGGCCGGTTACGGGCCCACTGATTGATTGATGTCGGACACAAAATTCCTACATATGTTTTTGTGGAATATTTGTGCTGGGCAAAACTAGTCGGCAATAATTTTTTGCAATAAATTCAATGGGTCTACTCAAAGAAATTATTTAATCCCCTACGACCATCTCTCAGGATCCACGCTTGCCCCACAGAATTTGTAATTGAGCGAGCCAAATCCGCAAAATTTTGTTTTTGAAACGCCCAACGCAAAATTTGGTTTTTAAGGAGCCAATCCTGTGAAATTGGCTTTATAGGACCCACGCATGTACATGTAGGGAAACCACGCAAACTTGCTTGCTTTATTGAAGAAGTCAGACTCGTGGTGCTGTTCGCGCATGATAAGTGCCCATACGGACTACATCCGCGTGTAAAAAACACAAAAACATTTCAGTTTCCCCTCCCCCTTCGAATACTTGCGGAAATTGACGAAACCTTAAATATTGCACCACTTGTTTTAATGTTTTCGGAAGGGGCGACTACCTCATCTAATCCGTGTTCGGAGAAATAAAGTACAATAGAATCGTATGGGAGGAGGGAGAGTGTTTAATCATTCTCAGGCCTTCTTGTTGTATATTGTGGCCACATTGAGGGTATAGCGCGCCTTTCTTGAATGGAAACAAGGACTCTTGAAAGAGAATTTTTCTTTTCTGAATCAAAAAAGTTTATTGTTGTATGGTGAATGACAGAGCGAGGGTGATGAAGAAAGAAAACCTTCTACCCCCCTCCTACCATCGACCACTTCTTCTTATTTCGAGAGATAGCATTGTGTGGAGGGCACGTGGCAGGTGTGCTTCCTCACCCGTGATTCCTACGTACATCTCGCTAGTAAACCACCCGTGACTTTTTGACTGTCTTCAAGACATTCGGCACAAGTCAGCAAAAAGGTTAATTATAAATCACTTTTCCCCTCCTTCTTCGTCTTCTTCTTCTTCTTAATTATTATTATTTTTTTAATGAATTCAATTAAAGATGGCGAGATCGGAGAAAAAACACAGTGCTTCGAAGGTGAAAAAGAGTCCTTCATTTACAAAGCCTCCAATCCTTAACTTTCCCAAAGTCGGGCGCCATTTTGTTAATGGACAGCCCCCTCAAAGATTTGATTTCTACGTTTTCTTTTAAAATACGGTCGAGGGGGGGGGGTAGGCGTAAAACTCGTTCAAAACACGGCGAAACTCCTAAAGGGGAGTTTTCCTAGGGGAGGAAGAAGAAGAGAAATACGAAGAAGGTGGTTGTACTTTTGGTTTTGGTCGGGTGAAGAAGCACCTAGGCAGAACGCCACGCTTCCCGCACACTCCTTATTCTCGTTATTATATTATTATAGTGAGTCCTCTCCTTAGAGCACCTGCCCAGGCAGGGAGAATTGTATTCAACAGTATCTCACTATAACGGAGTTTTCCAGAAAAAAAATTAATAGCCGAGAAATGAAAATTTAAAAAAAATCGGGGTTTATTCCGTATTTTTAATGTTTTTTATAATCAAACAAATAGACTACAGAAATAGAAATCCCTCTTTCCCAAAAGCTCAAAAAACTTACACGAACCCCTCGCTCCCGCCCCATCAAACAGGAATAAACAAGGTACAGTGCTTCATGCACGCCCCTATACCGATGATTATACCCTCCTTTGATTGCCCTTCCTCCACAAAAACACCGATCGTGTATTTTAAGATGAGTATTCGCTTTCCCAAACCCAACACGTACTAAACCCTTTTTTCCCCCGTTTAAACCCGTGTCCCATTACACACTCGAATAGACCTCAGGGGGGCGGCAAAGGACTAGGTATATATGGCGCCTGTGGTTTAGCAGGTGCCTCTCTTTTCCAGCTACTGTCGGCAACCCGTCCAAATATCGTCGGTTAAGACGGTGTTTTTGTACTTTGAATCATTAAAACCGAGCGAGATTCGTCTGCGTCGCGGTAACTTTTTAATCTCAGTTGGGATTGTGCTGGTGGGGGGGGGGGGGGTTTGCGGAGGATCTGAATCGTCTTCTTCCTCTCAACAACATAAACTTCCACAGGAGGAATGGATAAAAAGGAGAGATTATGTGCCGAGAGAATGCTAATTAGATTTCGGCGAGAGTCTGTAGAAGTCGTGCCTCGTAATCGCACGTTTGCCATCATGGAAAAAAAGCGGCTCTCGAGACGAAAAGGATTTTGAAATTTGATAAGAAGCGTTTGTCCCGTTCATATGTCTTTTTCAATTTGTTCGCCTCCGATCAAGCAGAAGGACGACAGAATTGGAATGTTTCCCTTTTTACAGTTGAAAGAACACAAATTTTGAGTAAAAAAACAATTTCGACAATATTGTTGTTACTTTCACGAGAGAGAGAAAAAATGAACACTTTCTTTTATTAAGTTGCGCTCTGAATATACCATCAATGCAGAGGTTTCAGAAAGCCTTTCTTCCCCCTCCCCCTTCACTAACATAAAACTTACTATTGATGTTCACCACAGCGTGAACGCTTCTTTTTTTACAACGAAATCTCCCCCCCCCCTCGCACTATAATAGACGATTTATTGTTAATTAGCGTCGTATTAATTAAAGGAATGGAGAGTATTTTCGCAATTAGGGCCGGTAAGGTGCGGAACGAGAGCGTGTTGGAGAAAAGTTTTTAAATGTTTAAGCCCCGTTGTTTCACCCCCTAGTCGTGTTCAAACTTCTCTCAAAAACTTACCCATGGTCCCCACCCTCCCAACATGTCGACCCTGTTTGAAAGTTTTACTCAATTCCAACCCCCTTGACACCAAAATCTCTTTGCAGTTTTGCTTAATCGAGGAAAAAACACTTCTTCTGGGAAATACTTGCCTCCGGTATATGTACAGTCGGATTTGTTTCCGAGGCTTAAAATGAGTTAAAATATATTCCCCCCTCACTCGGAATTAAATTGTAGACAGAAATTGGCCAGTTTTATTACCTAATATTCATAAACCGAGGCTACCCAATCCTATAAAAGTCCGGTTCTAGGTCAATCTTACAGGGTTTTATTAGATCCGAAAAACTCAGATTTTGGGAAAATATTTGTTTTCTGCGGAGGTAAGTCGCGGATCATAATACACGTACAAACCTGTTGTGAGATCGTACCGCCCGGATCAGCCCAAAGCTGGTGATTTCCTACCCCGAGTTAGGCAGATTAGGAATGGGAGGCACAATGGAAATTGCGGGGGGGGGGATACCAAAAAATAATAACAAGTGCATAAGATCCCTCTTGGAATGAACGAGTCGACGGATAGAATCAGCGGTAAAATTCAGTTTCACACGATAGTAACGACTAAGGATTTCTAGGTGGTCGGGTTGAGTTTCTGTGAGGCTTTATAGACCTCTTGACCCCCAGAAATGATTATCTGCAGTTTAGGAAGTTAAAGACAGGGCTGCTCACAAAGGGGGGCGGGGGAGCAATGGCACTATGGCGATGGCGCAATGGATATTGTGGCGGGGGGGGGATACAAAAAAATAACAAAGTGCATAAGATCCCTCTCGGTATGAACGAGTCGACATCAGTGGATTTCACCCGGTTCAACCCTAAAGAAATCAATTTCATAGGTTTGACCCTCAAAATTCAATTTTTTTGAATTATTGCTTACAGAAACCCAATTTCATGGGGTTTCAAAATTCCAATTTCACAGAATTATCACCCAATTGTGCGGGGTTGAGTATGGACCCATTCTAAAATCCAATTTTACGGGGTTGACTCATCCAAGAAATCCAATACCGCTAGTTAGGCACTTTCTATGTCCAAATTTCACGGATTTGACGCACACAGAACCCAATTTCGAGGTTTTGACTGATTCTATTACCAATTTGGAGTCTTAAAAACCATTCTGCCGATTTGGCTTTTTCTAAAAGCAAAATTTTACGGATTTGCCACGTCAGAAACAAATTTTGTGGTGTTGGCATTTGAAAAAAGCAAATTTCACGAGGCTTCACACCTTTTTTATTCCACGGGTGAAATAGCCAGCTTATAGGCTTATTTTAAACAGCAATTTCGCGGAGTCGGCTGATTCAATTCAGCATTTTCGCGGTGATGGCTCACCTCAAAAAATCAATTTAACGGTTTTCACTGCTACAAAAAAATACCTAATTTGGCACTTTTGACCCATTCAAAAAGCAAAATTCTGCTGAGTTGACTCGTTCAAAATCAATTTCAGGGGATTCGGCTCACCCCAAAAAACATTTTCGTTTAGTTTGAGCCACTAAAAAATCCATCCGGCCTCATTAAAAATGGAATTTCGCGGCTCAATTGCGGTCGGCTCGTAAAATTCGCCGGTTTGGTACCCCCAACAACCGATTTCACGGGAGTTTGTTCTTCAAAAACCTTGACTTCTTGCGGCTCGGTCCTTGAAAACTCCTATTTTACGACCTCAAAATCCGCAACTTCACGGGTATGGGTCCTTATAAGCAACCAATTACACAAGCATTGGCTCCCTGGAAAAAGTAAAAAATACGGGTTCAAATCAAATTTTATCGGGTTGGGTCTTTAAAAAATCCATTTCACGGGTTTGGCTCGATCAAAAATCAAATTTCGTAGGTTTGGCTACTTCAAAATCCAGGGTCTTATTCAGTAAGACTTGCACCGGTAATAGGTCTGTTCCAGCAAGGTGTTTGGAACATGGTCGGAGCAGAGTTGCCATGAGACCAGACAATAAAATTTAAGTTGATTACATTTTATTGGCTGGTCCCATTTAGCAATAACTTGGCTCCGAATATATTCGAAGCACCTTGCTCGGACAGGCCCTTGAAACAGGCCTACTAACCTCCCCCCTTCCCACATTATAAAACATATGTTCATGGTGAGGATGGGTGGTTAGCGTCAACGCTAAATTTTACTGAATAACCCCCTACTTCCGCGGGGTTTTAAAACCAACTTCGTGGACCCGGCTCCCTCCAACAAAATTCTCCGACATCTGGCCCTTTCAAAAAACCAATTTCTCTGGATTTACTTTCAAAATATTACAATTTTGGTGGGATGGGCTTGCGTAAATACGAAATTTCACTGGTTTGGCTCTCCGCCACTTTGGCGGATATTGTATATATTTAAAAAAAAACTTCATTATATTAATATTATTATATGTATTATTAAAATGGTGAAGTTTTGTTATAATGTTGTTGATAATATTAATAACGAAACTTCACCATTCAGGTTTCCTATTCATTCACCCATTTCTTGGTTTTGGGTCCTTAAAAATCAATTTCCCTGAATTAGCTCTGTCGAAATTTTTGTTGTTGCGGAAACACCCCTCGTGTTCTTTAAAATGTTAAATTGGGCTATAGTCAATTAAGCACACATCTTGCATGGAAATTGGAAATTCACGGTTCCACCCAATAGTCCAGTTGTGGGAGGGAGGAGCTGAACATCACGTGATGGCACGTCATTTTAACGAGGATAGTCGCAGTCCGTTGTATAATAATACTCATTTGAATGGCTAAATTGCAAGTTTCAAATACGTGCATTCAGTTCCTCTGTCGAACCAAATCAATTCGGTTTTAGCCTTCGCCTTATGGGCGTATAAACACTAAATTGCAGGATTTTTACGTGTTTTATGTCACAGAACGAAGCCCCATAGCCTCACAGAACTCTCATGAAGAAGTCTCAAGGAAGATCTTCGATTTTTAGTGTTATGTACTATGCTTACTTCACCGGCTGCTCCTTGAAGAATCCGTGGGACGAGTTTCGAAATGAGCTGGGCGGACCATTGCGTCCGTCCACGATTAAACACACGTTCAAACATAGCACTTTTAGCAGTCTTAACGTCAAGGGCAAAAGGGCAATTGCATGCACCGCCCAATGAAAGGGTGATCGCGTCCGTTCGTGACAATATTTATTTTCAGCTTTCTAAAACCGCTAAGAATGCACACACTCTAAAGGTCAATAAGAAGTTCGCGCGCACAATAAAATGCTCTAACAGTTCATTAATAATCATATGGGGGTGGTGGTGGGGGTGAAACACAATCCGAACGCGGTGTAAAAGTATCTCCCTCACCCCTCCGCCTCTTAGTATAATTACAAAATAGGCCATTATACGCGCATTCAAATCCCGCATTTGAATCATTTCACGAACTCCTTAAGTCACGGTCAAACACAAAGAGCCCTACCCTGTCGGGTGAATCGTAACAATAGCCGCAATTAATTTTTTGTAACAGCCACTTCCGTCCTTTTAGTATTACAATTTCTATTCTCCCCCGCAACCATGGCCTCATCCTCCTTATGGACCCACAAATCCGGCCCTTCAACCACGACCATGCAGCAATCGTATTTTTTTTTTTTTTTTCTTGAGACGGTCCGAGTCCACTAATCGCCTACCTGTCTTCACCTCACGTATTTTTATCATTTCAGTAATGACTTCTCACGAAGTTCATTCCGTGTGTGTTACAGGTATATTTTAATACGATTTATATGTGACGGGAGGGATGAGTGGTTCAAACGGGGGGTGGGGGGTGGAAGGGATAACCCTTCAAAGTGCGGTTACGGTGTTGATATAAAACACCCGAACATTAAGCCGAGACAATTTCTAATTTGTTAGGGTAGGGCTTCCCAGGTATATTCCATTCTGGCTACCGATTTCTTTTATTGCCTGATGTGCGGTGGAGAAGAAGAGGCGGCTTCATATGCGAGGGAAGCGATTCCTATTGAATGGAATAATCGGTGGAGGGGGGAAGGGGGAATCAATTAGATTTTGGTCCAATTTGGAACTCTTGAGAAAGTTCCTTTTCTTAGGATTTTCATGGGGGATGGAACATTCATTGTGGGAAACCTATAACGTGCCAGACGTTCGAACTTCAAAGCAGGGATGTGCCGCCTAATTTACGGCGTTATTTACACGTCAGCGTTTACTGTTAGTGTATAAAGTCTATATCAATCAGAACCGAAGGAGGTATGTCACCCGAATTCACTCAACATGCACCACCCCAAATTCGCTTAGTTATAGAATTGATTTCGTCTTGGAAAGAGCCAAATCCGCGAAATTGGTTTTGGGCAGAGCCATATCCACGAAATCGGTTGTGGATAGAGTCAAGTCCGCAAAATTGCTTAGTAAAAGAGACAGCACACGATTTTAGTTTTTAGAGAGCCAAACCATGAAATTAGGATTTTTTGGAGAGCTGAACGCCGCAAAATTGTTTTTTTTAACGAGTGAAACCAGCGAAATTTGATTTTTACGCGGGTATAAAATCCGTGAGATCATTTTTTTTCAAGAGCCAAAATCTGAAAAATGGGGTTTTTGAACGAGTCAATTTTTAAAGAGCCAGACTCGCGAAATGGATCCCTGTCCCAAACACGCATATTCAGCACATGCACCGTGCTTTTGTTGACCTCCTTCCATCTACGTCCCTCGCTGACCATGTTTTAGTGGCGAGTCCATGAATGACAACGGCGCGTATGCAGGGACCCAGGTCCCACCCCCCACTGTCCATATCATCACCAAAAAACGGTCACAAACTATTAAAATAATATGATATTGACATCTTTCATAAATACAGCAGCGCTCTTGCCGAGCTAAGATGAACTAACAATGTGGGGTAACATCTGACCGTGACCCAAGTGCCAATTGCTTTGTTTTGTTTATTGTGGTAGTGAGAATCAGAATCAGAAAGAAAATTATTGAAGTAAACCCAATTGAAAATTGAAGGATACCCCAAAAGGTCGTTTCACTTAGTCGCCACATGAGCGCTGGTGTATTTATGAAAGATGTCAATAGTTGACCACAGACAACTGAAGTTCTGGAATTTGGGGCGGGGGACCTGAACGCTCAAAGCTGCAGGTTCGTCACCCTCTGAGGCTCTGACCGTTTTTCGCTTCAACATTGGTGGGTCGAATGTGCTCAAGCCTTCCAGTCCAGGATCGAATAGCCGGCCTTGTAAGGTTAATCATTGGAACGCATTTTTGGTTTGATGCTTACGCTTCTACTGACTGCCAGACCAGACTAGGTATAGGACGCGCCAGGACCAGATTTCACTCATCCGATCGATGTCGCGCGTTTGCTACGTGCGCGCGGAGTTTTTTTTAGCGATGGGTGGTGGTGACTACAAAGTATTTCGAAAATTCAGAACTTCGTGCCTTATAACCATTTTTACCTTGAAATTAACTTCATTTCTGCGTTTATCTCTCCCCACCCCAGCTCATATTTTTTAAAAACCTTCGAGCTTCAAGACATATCCTGTTTCTTTCGATTATTCCTCATCTTTTTAACAGCCCCCTGTAATACGCATTATAATGTCATTCGCGTGTTGCGAATTAATTTAATTAACTTAAATTGTAGGATAAGGCCACAATTCAAGGTAGTACCTATATTTTTTTCCTTAATTAATTGCTGTTTTTTTTAACATTATCATAATGAAAATATATATATTTATGGGAGCCCTGAAGCCCTTGGAGCATATCAGAATTTTACTTATTTATTTGGCACGTTTTCATGATTTATTTATGGTTCCTCGTGTACCATCGACGACGGAGGGAGTTTCCCTCGAAGAAGAAGCTTTTCAGGGTAAAAGACCCTCCCGAGAAAAAGCGTCAATGGCGGTGGTTTGACAGGGAAACGTATAGAAGACGTTTTTTAGCCAATAGAAAAGGAGAGAAACCGCGAAGGAGTCGAACGGTGGGGAAAATGGTGGGAAATCTCAGCCATCTTGTGGTTTCCATAAAACAGTATTTTGTGTCTTCCCCTCCTTGACTGCCAACGTTTTTTTCGTACGAAAGGAAACAAAAAGAGTGAATTTTTTTCTGTTTTTCTACAGAGATTTCCTCGACCCTCTCCCGACCCCCATCCCGAACTCTTCACTAAAAGTTCAACCCCTCGATTTTTTTTCTCTTTGACCAAAGAGGAAAGTGTCGTCAACTGTGACATTTAAAAGACAAGTTTCCCACGACGTTTCAACGTACCCACGTTAACAAGTTCGAGTTTTATTCGTTTTTTTGACGATTTTTTGTTGCATTGAAGAGTAAATTAGACAAATAAAAGAAAAAAATGGGGTGAAGATCCTCTTTTCCGTCTCCTGTTCCTCAGAGCACCCCCCCCCCAAGGGGAATAGCTTTTTTAAAATGAGTTTTCACTTAGCGTACTTGATAAATTTATGCACATTTACAGAGCCATTAAACGTTTTTAAGACCATAACGATGGCAATTAAAAGGTGTGTTTTTTTGTTTTTTTCAGTGAAGCCTGCCCACGGTAAGTGCGTGCTAAAACGCTTTAAGTTCAAGAAAGCTGAAAAAAGAAGGTTTTTTGTTTCACCGTGTATGAACAGATAAAAATCAGAAGAGAGCGACTTTCTTCTAACTCATCCACTCACTTTTCCCGCTACCATTAATTTTGTTTTGTTCTCGTAGAAAAAACTCTTGAAATTTACTGTTACCAGAGTTGGTTATACGGGGAGAGGGTCAATCGACAATTTGACTAGCCACGTTTTCTGAAGCTCAACCCCCCTCCCCCTCTGAAATTCTGAATTCTTGCTGTCGTTTTATTTCCTGTCGAAAACAATTATCATGAAAATGAATAGCTCCCCCCACCCCTCACCACTCACACTCTACGGGAAACCGACAGTCCTCCACCCCCCTGTGATATATCAGTGTGTGGGAAAGTTGTTAAATTCTCTGCCGGGGGGAAAAAACGGTAAAGCCCTCTCATTATTCTACGAAGGGACTGTACTTACATCCTAGAGTTGTTTAAAAAAAAACAGGTATGGTATTTAAGAAATTTTCCGAGTGGAACATTACGGGGAAGGTCATTTTGAAGGAAATACCGTAATTAGGACCCCTCCATCCATACACACTCACCATAATTCTGCAAAGCCCTGACAAACGTGAGCAAATGAGTGAAATTAAGAACAAGTTTGAATCTAATGCTCGGCAAACTAATCGTAGACAGAAAATGACTTTTATTGGAGGAACACAGGCCGGAAATCCGTCAGAATGGTGAATAGTTTCCTGTTGCTCGCACTAGTAGTGTACTGTGCACGTCTCTCCCTTCACTGTGTGACTCAATGGGCGGAGGAAAAAACACGAGATTGTTATTTAATTAATCGATGTAGACTTGGAGGAGTGAGAGGCTTCTACAGATTTTAGATTCGTTGGATTCAAACAGTTTTTCGCGGATTTGACTCCAATTTGGATGAGAGAGAGAGAACATCGCAAAACGCACAATCTTTCCCCATTCAAGAGACAATGGGGCTTTGTGGCTGGGGACATTTTGCATTGTTGAGCATTGTACTAAGAAATCATGAACCTCGTCTGACTCAAGTGAAGCCAGTATTTGAAAATAAAATGACATGAAATCACCCACTCCTCGTCCTGATGAAGCCCAAGGAAAATCTTCGACGCAAACGGACCTGGTTCGCCCGCCATGGAGCTGAGAAATTCGGCCGAAAACAACGACAATATGAAACTATCATTTTTGGCCAATTTGTGAGACGATAACGTCCCCTTAGTGGTGTCCTGGGGCCCTATTCTTGAAATTGTGAGAATTTTGCAATATTGCTTTGAAGGCAATGTTGCTTTGAGAGAAGTGAAAGCAATGTTGTCTGGGCTGCGGAGTATTTCAAGAATACCATTTGCTAGCAATACTGGAATCGATGCAATAAAATAACCGGGATTCTTTTCTGTTGTGAATTTTTTAAAAAATCTCTAAAGCTAGAGCTATGTTTAGAAATTCTTTGTTAAAATGAGAGTTTTCGACTACAGCAGCAGAGCTCATTATTGTCCCTCTAAGTCCACATGGGGCAAGAATATCTCGTTGTCGACGTTGAATTAGCCCCTTTCGACGCCTAAAAAAAAACCTATCGCTTGTGCCAGCGTATTTTTTCTCGGGGGTGAGACGTCTCTCGCGTCGGCGCCAAATGTGAAAGGCCCCATAGAGTCGGAGCCACAGGCAACCCGAACCTCGCAGGGTGGCACCTCGGCGCCACGACGGGCCTGGCAACCCCGGGGTCCTGCAGCCTAGTTGCAGGGGCAAATACCAACCCTGTACCTATCCCTCAGGCCTCTGGCCTACCCTCTCCCACTGTCCCTTTCCTTTCCCCAACATCATCCTATTAGATATCGATCATAAGATGCCAACACGGACAGACAAGGGCATACTTTTGAATACAGGGTTTGAGAGGTCTCGCCCGACCTGGTCGTAGATTTAAAAGGCACATCCGAAATCATTATGTCCTACAAAACCAAAAATAATGCCGGACTGATAACTCGGAACACGGAGGGAAGTCAGGACCCTCCGGGAGACCTTGGCGCGAATAATGACACCGGAAAAAAAGGCGATGAAAGAGGCGAAGGTGACATGGTCACCTTGGACCCCTTGAGCCACCAATCCACCACAACTGTGGAGGGCACGGAAGACCCTTTTAGGCGTCAAACGTTGACAATGAGAACTCCACCAAAAGAGGTGGAACTATCAAAAGGAAAGTGTATTGAGAACGGAAACGATAATGTTTCTTCAAATGCAGGAAATTTAGGTTCCTATTCGTTTTCAGGTAACGAAAGTGAGAGGAAAAGAAAGACTTATTACATGGATCCGTATAAAGTGAATCCTCCAACGAAAAAAAGGCACGATCCCCAACGACCAACGAAGCCAATACCTGCCCTTGCCCTTACCCGAATATAAGGAATTACTTAGCCTGACCGATAACCAGCTGAAAGTACTGGACTTTTTGAAAAAAATTGGCATTTTTGAATTAATATAGGAAACTTACTGTGATATGACACGATGCGTAGTGAAACGATGCCTAAAACGATTCTTGAACCAATCATTAAAGGCTCGTGTTCATACTACTACTATACTACTGCTACTGTACTAAAGAGACGTCTATGAATTTCATAGTCGTCTCTTTCGAGCTGAGTATTTGCTTATATAATTAAACAATCAAATCGGTCGGTCTAATTGGTTAATCATCTTTTTTTGATCTAATCTAAAAGCGAATTTTCAGGTCGAGTAACGACTATGAATACGGGCCAAAATCTTGACTGATAAGACTTGGGCTCTCGTTCAGATAAAATGTTATACAAATTGTTTAACTTACATAGGTACGTTTTACCAATCATTTTTATCCTTGATCGAATTTTTATGTGAAGACTGGCCTTATGAAGTCAATGATGTATTGATTTACTTAGTCGTTGAACCATTTCAGATCACGTCGCAGGCTCGAAGGTACAAATACCGATTTGTCGGTGTTATTACCAAGCTACCGTCGACTGTCTGACAGTGATTCCATTCAGGATTATTCCCAATGGCATCTGTCGCGAGTTCCTTACTCTGCGATGAATAATTAATAATAACCAAGATAAAATTAGTTTGTTTGCGTCGATCCAAACTGCGATGGTTAATTTGGCTAGTTCCAAACCTGGTTAATTTATGGTTAGTTCCATATAAAGGCTTGATTTGGCTAGTTCCAAATCTGGTTAATTTATGGTTAGTTCCATATAGCGGGTTGATTTGGCTAGTTCCAAATCTGTACGCAGCGTTACAAGATATTGATAAATTTTTAGTCTTTAGTTGACACCCTCATCATCCCCTTATAGGTGTCCACGTCCTCCGCGTTTTATCTTTAGACTGATAGTTGTAGCTACAGGTGATTGAAATGCATACAATATAGTGATCGTGTCTCTTCCCGTTTCCGTAGAGATAATTTGAGATATCGTTCCTCTGACCAAATATCTCTTTAATTTCGTTAACTTCCGAGGCACCGTTTCCCGGACCAGTCATCTCTATTTTAATGTAATTACTAAATTGCATGGTTAGCTCCACGGTAAAGATTTTATGCTCAAAGAATTATGAATAGTTTTTTTTACTCACCGAAATCGCTTTCGTCCTGCCAAGCACAAGAAGCTCTCTCATTTCTTTCTTCTATGAACAGCGTTACGTTTCAGCTATAACAGCGTTTTCCTTTTGCCATTTCAAAAGTGCTCTGGGGCCGCTCTTGTGACGTCACAAGCCCGCTCGGATCGAACCAAAATCTGGCTAAGAGTGGGTTGAAATGGAACGACTCACACATCTGACATGTGGAAGAGAGCGCTCTTTAAAGGCCTGTTCACAAGCTCTATGTTTGTGTCATGTGGTGTCAATGCAACCTATAAAAATGCTTCATTTTTCGAGGGAATAAATTTATTTGGTTGCATAGACTCCACAGAACGTAAACATAGAGCTTGTGAACGGGCCTTAATAACAACCTTCCTCCTCATGATTGTTTTGTAGTTTTTGTGTTTGTTTTGAATGGAAGTACATATTTATTTACGTGCATGAGCGGAGCACTTGTATATTTTTGTGTGGAGTACTTGTATATTTTTATGTGGAGTACTTGTATTTATTAACGATAATTAACTTATTAGCATGAATGTGAACAAATCGGGTGCATCCCTTCGAGAGTTCAATGCCCAATTCCATTAAATGTTCTTCCAGGAACATAATTGATATCTAATAACAACAAGTTGCGAATTTAGAAATTCTCGGCCACCAAACACGCTTTGTGGCGGCAGGAAAAATGAAGGAATGGGCTTTGGGGGAAATATGTAATACATAAAGGGAATAACTTCATTAATGTAGAGAATCCGGATGAACCGTTTTGTAACGATTGGAACACTGGTACTAGGCTTTTGTTATTCTGTCTTCTCCTTATTGATTGATGCTGCAATAATAGCCCACGTAGTCTTCTTACTTTCATATTTTTCGCCGGACGAGCTTGACTCTAGACTAGAGTTATCCATTCCATACATTTCAAAATGAGCCTAGTGGCTTCATCGGACCACTTCTCTGGATCTGTTGAGTAATCGACGATAATGGTACCTACGAATAACAGAACTTGAATGATTGTTAAACCACTTTCGTTCAACAAATCGTTGGCTTTATCCGCGACGAAAAACAAAATACGAACTCAAAACGATGCTTATCACAATGAACCTTCCAAGAGAGGTTTACGGCTCCGTCGATTTCAAAATCGACGGAGCAGTTGAAGTTGCTCTAGCTCTGATCCATGGAGGAGTAGCGTTGGGATAAATGGAACGAATAAAAAGTCGCTCTGATGAGGATCAATTGGCAAATGGAACCTTCAAACTCTAATCAGATCAGACCTGGAGCAGCCCCAGCTCTAGTTTTTGTGCTAATGGAAAACGCTATCAGACTGAGCCAGACAGTGATGGCAGAGCTATCCGCTTCCCGTACCCTTCCATTGTCATAAGAGAAAAGAATTACGAACGAAGTTCCACCATTGTCTACAATCGGATTCGATGAAAGTTCACGCAACTAAACTACTAACATTGTCGAGAATAATGCAGAAATTCGATGAGAAACTAGTAAAGTTATAAATACGAAACGCGAACACAAGATTTCTGATTAAGAAAGACACTCGTAACGTCACACTATGATAACACTGATATCCAGACTGGCTTGTCAAAGTTCCCCCTCCACACAACCGGTTTTTTTAATTTCAGGAAAAGTATAGCTTTTCTTATTTTGTGCAAGCACTTTTCACAATCAGGGGCCTTATTCTGAACAGTCGGGAAAAAATGCCGCAAGCGGGATCCAAGGACACCGAATAAGAAATAACATTATCCCGCCATAGCAACCACACTTGCGGAATTTTTCCCGACGTTTCTGAATAGGGCCTCAGGTATTCCATATCACTCAAAAAATGGAAAAATCCATGCAGTTCTCGGATGATGTCAAGTTCTCAATTCTGAACTATATACGTTTGAGCTTTTTCCATTGCGCTATTTATTTTGAGTGGGAATTCACCTTGGATTGTATATGGTAAGCGTTTATTGGGAAAAAGTGTCCGTTCTGTGGAAAAACAAAATACGGAATGATAATCTTGAACGCAAATCAGAATTTCAGAGACCGACAAATAGTCATTTTGTACTCAAATAGTCTTTATACTATTTCTACAGTTTTTCTGAGAATTCATTAGGCAGACACCCAACCCCCCACTCTAGACTGCAGAGTATATCAAGCCATTTATCTTCTCCAACGTCCCAGTTCTGGAATTTATGAACGTGACGTCTATTTCGCATCTATGACTTGATAAATCATTGATGGCAAGGACCCAGAACGGTGCCAGAGGCGATTAGAGGTCAATAATAACATGCGGAGCGCTAAAACCAAGTGTAAGGCCTGGTTTACACGCCTTGCGTCAACGCCTGGCGTCGGCAAAGTACACTGAGTAGTATTAGTTAGTTTACACGAGCGTTTTCTCAATGCTGCGTTAACGCGATGTCGACGCCCAACGCTGGGCGTTGGGAATTCTCCCGGCGTTCCCGCCGTGAACGTGAAAAAGAACGTGTGTTCTTGAGCATTGGGTGCACCCAAAAATGACATTTTTCTTCTTTCCATTCGGCAAAAATATTTTTTTTACACCAAAAAACTGAAGGACACTCTTTTTATGTGCATCTCCACCACCACTCACTCAGAAATAAATTCAAGTCTCAAAACTCAGTAGGGTAACGCAGCGTTGACGACGCGTCAACGCGGTGTTCAGCAAAGCTCGTGAGAACTCCTCACTGGCGTCAACGCTAGTGTGCACCGGGCCTAATAGTGAATTTGGAGAAATTTCGATTTGGGCCAAACAGCGTTTATAATGTCAAAAACAGGTTCCAGGTGGATTCAGATGTTTCTGAGCTAGTCTAGAACTTTCAATGAGGAGGGGTATTGATTGAGAAGATAGTTTTAGAGGTATGACGGCTTTGAAAAGGAATAGCACACGTTTTTGGAAATTTTGAAAAAAATCGCCCAACTGTAAAAGTTGAACCGCTCGACCGATTTGGAAGCTTTTTTTTTCAAAACGACGCGAAATTTTGTCAACTTCAACTCACATTGTGCGTTTTCCGTTATGCCTGACCATATTCGACTTATGAGTGAATGACTGAAAAAAGTCAAAAAATTTAGAGGTTTTTGGACTGTTAAAAGTGTTGTGCCTTTCGAAATTTTGTGTCCAAACTGTGATTCCTTCTTAACAGGACCCTAACTGGTTAATTAAACAAATAAAATCGCTTACACCACCTTTTGGAGCTTTTAGCTATTTTCATTGCTCTGATACTGAACTACTTTAAAATAAATAATAAATGGGAATTTGCCTGCTCAGAAGATGAAATTGGGAAAATCCGCGAGTTTAGTCATTTCGCGACTAAAAATTAAATTTTGACTATTTCACGCAAGAAAACGAGAAAAATCAAGAGTTGCTCTGCTCGTCCGATAAAATTGGGGAAAAAAGCGAGTTGCAATGCTCCTCGAATGAAATTCACAAAAACTGCGAGTTTGGCCGTTTCGCGACTGAAAATGTAAAAACCACAATTTTTTCCCACTCTGTGGATGATATTGAATCAAATCCATGAAGTTTTGACTTCGAAGGATAAACGTTCAACGCTTTACCAAATAACAACACCCTGTCAAATTGCTTTTTTGAATGAGCCAACCCCGCGAAATTGGCTTTTCAGGAATCCAGCCCTGCGGAGTTTGGCTTTTTGAGTGCTGAGCAAGACCCGCGAAATCTGTTTCCGTGAGTGCCAATAATTCACATTTTGGCATTTAACTTGGGCCACCCAAATTGATTCATTGTTCACTGACGCAGATAGGCCGCTCTGGAGAACAGTAGACCCTACATTTTTGTAACCCCCCCCCCCCCGAGCTTTCAGGTCGTCCAGAATGTTTTTCGATGGGTTTTGTGTCTCGTACGAGTGTATCCTAGTACCGCTAGGAGTATATTTTTGCGTCTTTTATTTGACAATAAAAAACAAAAGCATCAAGCCTTCAAAAGCGAAACCGCAGTTTGAAAATGGTGTGGCTGAAGGGGTGGGGGCGTTTCCTTTAAAACAAAAGGTGTCTCTTGACCAGGTAACTTAATGATTCAAGTAATTTAAATCACGTGTGACGTCTTTGTAAAACTTGAGAAGTTCACGAGAAGAGACGTAATACACGACAACAAAACGCGTATTTCCTTGGCCATTTTGATCGAGCCTAAGCGAAAGTTAACGTTATGGAAACGTGAATAGTAGCGAGTGTTGGGTGGGGAGGGGATGTTGCAGTAAATATAAATTTTCATTCCGTACACACAATTCAAACATATTAAGGCGGGAAGCGTGCAAACGCAATGGAG
Source organism: Corythucha ciliata (assembly GCA_038030265.1). Taxonomy (NCBI): domain Eukaryota; kingdom Metazoa; phylum Arthropoda; class Insecta; order Hemiptera; family Tingidae; genus Corythucha; species Corythucha ciliata. The sequence continues at coordinate 26,673,120 of CM075943.1, forward strand.
AAACTCTGTGTAATTTTCTGGTGAGGGGCGGGGGCGAGCACCCTATACATGATAAGTTAAAAAATTTCAATTGAATTCAGTTTATCTCGTCGCCGGTATTATTATGCTAAACCAACTGTTAAAGTGGTCCAGGAGTAATGCTCGGCCTATATCTCTCCCTCTTCTGCAAATCTGCATTGCGTTCGAGTCACCGCACTTTATTTAGTCGCTGTATTCACGCGGATGTTGTGTTGTGTGTCCCCCCCCCCCACCAGCGACGTTTAATTTTCTTTTTAAGCAGTTTTGTAGTAACGCGAAATGATGAAGACAGCCTCTCCTCCTCATAAAACGAGCTCTCAAGAATACACGCTTTCGTGTGGCGGCGCCCCGGCTCAACTCAAAAAGCGGGGAAGGCGAGAGTTTTTCCTCCCACATTCCATTTTTTGTCCGATTATACCAAGTTTGATATATTTCAATGATGCGGAGCTCACAGTCTTTTACGGTTGAAGATCTTAAAACGTGGATCTGCCCACCTCTAATGTGTGAACTCGACCTCTTTCCCGCCCAGCTAATCATCGAATGTTGTTTAAAAAGAAAGAGAGAGAGAAATAAAAGGTTTTGAAAAAAAAAATCTAATTGCGATCGCTCGCTCTACCTAATTATCGCATTTGAAGCGACTGGGCGTGTGCTCTACTTTTAAAAAGGTTCTAAAGAATGTATATGTTTGGGGCGGGGCGGGGTGGGCAGTTCATCATTCGCGATTTTGCACTAGCGATAGCGTGAAAGGGTTTAGCGCGCAATTTCTTATTCCGTAAAACTGACAGGAGAGGAATCTTTTAAAGGTTCCAAGAAAGACTGTAAAGAGAAGCTAGAAGGGGTAGTTGAGAGAGGGGAACAAGGGATGAATATTTTTGCATAATTAAGTAAGAGGAGAGATTCACTAAGCCACTCACGTGCTCGACTGATAGTTACAGCTTTGAACATGGAGCTGATCCGATAGAATTTATATAGACACTCACGTGGTAGCGTTAATTTATGGTAACATCACAGTTGGGCTTATTATGTGTGCCCCTGCTAGGGGGGGGGGGCACATCAGTAGTCACGAATTATTACAACATCTTTAGAAAAAAAAGGTTTTAACAGAAGCGTCGAAATGTTACGTCAAGTTATGTACTTCCTCCTCACTGCAATCAAGACTGATCGGTCTTGAAGGGCGGGTATCCTCTCCAGCAAAGAAGACAAAGAAAAGAAAAGCGCTTGGTGTAAACAGGGGCATCACCGTCTTTCGTTTTTTTAAGCGTTTTAACAATTTTGGTTCAATTTTGACGTAACTTTTATGGAGGCAAGAACAAAAGAGAGAGCATTCTACGCGTGAGCGTGTCTGAAGGGAAATCTCCAGTTTAGGAAGAGCTAAAGCCCTCTTTTCTGAAGTGAATTATCCGCGAAATTGATCGTATCAATAAATAAAATCGCACCAGCGAAACTTGCTTTTCCCACGAGTCAGCCCAGTAAAATGAAATTTGAAGACGAGAAATCCGCCAAATTGGCTGTTTCGAAGAGTCCGAATCCGTGAACCCGGATTTCTAGACGAACCGAAAGCAGAAAGTTATGCCTTTAAAGGCCAACCCTGCGAAGTTAGTGTTTTGAAGAGCCAACGCCGCGTTTGTTTTTTAGGAGCCAATTTATTATCCCCGCGAAGTTACTTTTGACGGCGGCAAACTCTGCGAAAGTGATTTTATGGCAGCTGAGCCCGCGAAATGAGGAATTTTCATGGGTCAGAAATTATTCATGAATCTATTTTAGCGCGTTTCATTTATGTCAAAATGCATTATTGGTCAGCTCGTGATGGTCATGACATGTTTTTTCATGTTTCAGAACCTCTAGAACACGAATTTAGTGGTCACCGCAATTCATATACAGGGTGGATCCGTATAAGCGTGACAAACATTTTTGGGTAAAAATACGTTAAAATTGGAGTAAAATGGTATCTTCGGAAGTGTCCTATGTCGATACGTTCCAGAGTTATGATTTTTTTTGTACTAAAATTTTTGTAGAAAATCCAAAAAGTGATGTCATTTTCAGAAACTACGGAACATTTCCTCCAGGATAAAGACCATTACGGCTAATTTTGACGCATTTTGGTCGTACATTAAGAGGGCAAAATATTAACATCCATATTTAAAACACCCTGTATTTATGGCCGTTTTCTTGTTAGCACGATAACTATCGAATAAATTAATTTAGCGGAACGATATTTGGCCCAGAAATCATTAGTCATAAGACCTCGGTCGGTATTGCATTTGAGCCAAATTGGTTGAGGTGGAGGTGGGAAAATAGGGCTTGAACTGGTCAAAACATCACTAAAATTGACGGGTTGATTCTAGAAGCGTCATAATCGGTACGAACAATCCATGTTGAAGTATCCTTTGATTCCTATATTAATATTTTGAAAAAGTCGAGGGGGAGGGGGTGGTTCCCTCAGGGAGGAAGTGTAAAAATTGCGTTAAAATTCAATAGTTCGTCCTAGCGCTCCCAAATTCGGCTCAGAAAATTTAATTTAACAAAAGCCCTCGATTACCATCGAGATTTCTTGAAAACATTGAAGGGTATGGGTGGGGGTTAAGATAGGGGATGCAATCGCTTAAATTCACACGTTTATCCTACCTCGTTAAGATTTGGTTAAAAAACGTAATGTAACAATTACAATAAATTACTATAGATATGCATCAAAAATTCAAGGGGGGGATAATAAGGGGTGTAATTTTTAAAAAAGTCAAACGGCACTCGTTTATCCCAGCGCTTCAAAATTCAGCTCAAAAATTTAATGCATCAAAGGTCTTCGATTACTATCTATATTTCTCGAAAAAGTTGATTAGGCGAAAAATTTGCCAAAATTAGTGGCCCATACACGGGCAGATAATATAACAAGGCCCTTCGAAGACCACCGAAGCTTTCCGAAATTATTGAAGAGAAGGGTGTCAATATGGGAAGAAGTTCGGCTTAAACAAACCCTGCAGCAAACAGTTGGAGGGAGGTCAAACATTAACGAAACAAATTATGGTATCAACATCATTACTTCTGGGACGGCTTAGGGTATCCGTATACGAAATGAATGCACTCTTTCCGACCTCCAGCTGCCGGATCGAAATTTTTAAAATGTTTTTTACTCTAAAAAAATAGAACATAAATCTTGATCCATTGGTAAAATAACCCACCAGTTAATAAATACGCGATTTTGGAAGTTTTAGGTCATTTCAAACACGCCAGCTATAGCCCGTCAAGTTAAACGTAGACCTCGCCCTCCTGTGATCAGCCCCTCCTTCTCCTTCCATTAAACTTCGGCTTGATAAACACTTTTCTTTGGTGAACAGTGGGACAACCAATTCGGCAATGAAAGAAGAGGGAAGATAAGTTGCAAGTAATCGAAGGAGAGAGCGCTGGCCGCGGGTTCATGTTCTTCTTGATGGGCTATAATAAACCTTGATTGCTCACAGTGGACTGGAGGGGCATGGAGGGGGCAGGTCGTCCCCTGATAAGAAATCACCCTGTCCCTCTCCTTGTGTAGTTACTAGTTATGGCAACACGGTACTTATTTTGAAACTCCACCCCTCTCATCCACTTGGGAACTTAACTGATTGCTATTCTTCATGGCAGCAGTGATGAGCAATCCAGTTCTTTTACATATCGTTGGCTCCAATAAGCATTATATTGCTGGAAAACAACTGGCAAACGTGCTTTATTTGACTGAGGCCTGATTGCCTGAGGGGGGGAAGTAAGGGTAAACACCAGTTTACATACCGGTTGTAGATAAAATCGCATTACGAACTCAGCCGATTACAGCACTCGACTTCGTCTCGTGCCACAAGCATCGCGCCTCGTTCGTTAAATGCTCCTTTATGCCTACGTATCGTAATATGTACTATTTTGCGAGGGATAAGCCCACGAAAGTAATTTTTCCAAGTGGATTTTTTTCAGAGAGCCCAAGCCCGCGACATTTTTGTTTTGAAAGAGCTATATAATTCGTGGTATTAATTATACACGCTAAATTTAGTTTTTCTAGTGAGCCAAAGTGGTGAAATGATTTTCAAAATTGCAATGTGCTCTTTGAATACTAGCCCTACTCGCCAAATTCCTCGCTAGACCCGCGAAAGATTTTTGAACGAGACAAAGTCGCAAACATTATTTTTTTTAGAGAACAATGCCCGCAGCAAAAGTTTTACGTCCATGTTTTGAAGTCCAGGACCACGAAATTGGTGTTAATTATACAAATAACTACACGAAATTTGCCGAAATTTGATTTTTGAAAGATCCATGCCCTTGAAAGGACCAACGCCGTGATATTTGAGAGTCGACTTTATTTTTTAAATATCAAAACAAGGGAAGTTTTGGTTTTCCAGGGAGCCAAGCCTCCTAATTGGTTTCTACGAGAGCCAACACTGCAAAATAAGTTTTGAAACGATGGTAACAAAATCGCTACATCACTTCGCTTTTTAGAATAGAAAATCCTTTCAAAAATGCATTTTCGGAATGCAGTAGTCCGTTTGGGCCACTAAAATACGAAGCACCCAATCGGGCCCGAGTCCCTCGAAAAATTAGCGCCCTCCAAAACAACAAGTACGAGGGGCTGGTCCAACACAAGTTATGAGTCCCGCGAGGCCCGCGTGCCTCAAGGAAGACTTTGACGACACTTCAGCTATAGGGCAGTCGATATCGCGGCCGACGTTGACTGGAGAAATCGAGGGGTGCCTGAAACATTCAAAACAGCTGGCCAAGAACGGTGTAATCAGTGGTGAAACCCATTCAAGGGCTCTTCTGATCAAAATCTCTTCAATTTTCGGATTCTTCGTGTAGTTATATCCCAAAATACGCCGTTTCGTCCAGGTTGCCACATTCGGCCATTTTCGCAAAAATCACCCGGTAGATTTTGTTCACAGTCAGGAAGGGGGGAGGGATTTGAGCCGGACGTGGTTCATAAGACCTTCAGACAGTGGTTGGCTGTGAAGTACAGCCGGCACAGGGCAAAACAAGGAGCTCGCCGGGAGGAACTCGCTGAGGCTCTTATATTAACCCTTGCCCTAATCATTTGGTCTCCTGGCAGTTGGAAGTGTGTGAGGGGGGGGGGGTCGGGAGCAAAAGCAGCTTCTTGTTGTTCGAGGCGTCAAGCTTGTCGAGCCTATACTCATATTAGGGTGTAGGAAGAAAAATGATGGGGTAAACGCAAACCCTATGCGACAACTGGACTGCAACACTTGAATAGAATTAGTAGCTGCTGGAGTGTGGTCTTCTTGTAAACACGTTCCCCCTTCTTCGTCATCACCTCTGGTCTCTTCTTCTATACGAAACTGCGCCCATTGAATGCGTTAAAAGATTAAAAGGAGTTCCTTACTGTGGGAGGTTGGGGGGGAGGGGAGACTCATTGTACGCTCGCACCAACCTGTATGAATCAAAATATTTCTTCCGACTGTGTATCCCGTAAGCGATCTCTTACTGGTGCGTACAATGGCCTATTGATGACCTTTCCGTTGACACCAGCAAACCGTTTAAGGAATAACTATTTATCAATAATTTTTCGTGGGAAAAATAACTTATGACCTCCCTTCGCCATCCCCTCCCCACCCCTTCACAACAAGGAAAAAAAGAGCAAACATTGTTCTTTCAATGTGAGCCTGCGGTTCACCCCATCACGTACAAGAGCGACTTTTTGTTTTCATCGATTAACAACTCGGTTTCCGGCAGGAAGTCTCTCCTTTTTTTATTTTTCTTTATTCTCATAGCCCCACCCCCCTCCCCACCCATAACGACTACCGTCATCATTCAACCTATTTTTTTTTTTTTTTTTGAATCTCAACGAGGATCTTCTTGATCAAATCGAAAAGTCCCGCGTCTTCTTTATTGTATTGACTGTGAAATCGACACTGCATAAAAACTGGGAACAAATGCCAGAAAATAATTACTTTTTTTCATGACTTGGAGAGAGATAACGCGTCGTTTTCGAGTAAATTAGCCGGTTTAATCGCCTCTCCCCGCGAGTGTCAACCCGTTCAAACCGAGACCTCCCGCACGATCACCAACCAGAGAGTCCTTCCGTTAATTTTGCCTCCCTTTCTCGTAAAGTCTTTTTAAAAAAAGAAGAAAAATCCGCAAATTTATGAAAGATAAGTGCTAGTTTGCTCTAGGAGGTTTAATACCAATAATATATATATATATAAGGTGCACTGAAGGCGCGTCGTGCAAGCCCCCGAGGGTCCGTCGTGACCCACGGGTGTTCGCCGAGGATATAAAAAGAGCACCACACCGCACCGACCCTTCTTCCTTATGGGCCGCGCGAGAACAACAATAAAGTGACAAGAAAACGTTTTGACGCAGAAAATTGGAGCGTCTGATTTATGTATTCGTTTGTTGTTATAGAGAAGAAGAAGAAAAGAAAGAAAGAAAAACACATTTGTTGTAATCTCCCGGAGGTGGTACAACTTTCTATCGAGGAGGGCTCTTCCAATAAATCCAAGAAGTCCTTTAAGAACTCTCGATGCCAGTAGTTTATTTTTGCGTGGAATGATAATCGAAATTGAAGCCAGTTCCCCATATTTCAGCGTTGAATAAAAGGCTTCGAGAAAAAAAAAAAAAAAAAAAAACTCGGGGTACATAAGCTTTTTTTTCTCCTCTCATTGTTGATTAAAAAGCATTCGTTCTAAGTAAAAGTGAATTGGCACCTTGACTTACGATAAGTATTATGACGTAACGCTCATTCAATCGCAACGTTAACGGTCTAAATGTAACAGTTAATGCGAAATCGATTAATACTCGTGGCTCTAAAGGATTTGTTCTTCATTAAAAAAAAAAAAAAAAAAAAAATCGGAAAAGATTTCATAACGCTGGGTATTTTGAAAGCGTCGGGAGTGTAAAAACAAATAATCAGGAATAGCGTCGAATAACTTGTTAATGTTAAAAACAATTGATCGGAGGGGAAGGGTGTTAAAATCGTGTTGATGATGAATTCTATAAGATGTAATTCTGGTAGCTCTTTTCGGTTTAAGCGGCTCATTAGACAGGGAAGCGAGGAAGCGTAAAATCAGGCTACCTGCTTTCATATCGTATGGAGGAATGCGAAGGAAAGAACAAAAAAAAAAAGTTGTAGGTATATCAAAGGGATAAAAGGGAAGCAGAAAAAATTGAAAACAACTTCGGACTACCGTGTTACTTTCCGATTTTTTAATTTTTTTTTTGAGGGGGCGTTCGTCCCGACAAAAGAGCCTCTTTAAAGGATTGGCCCTATATCCCTTTCGAAAATTCTAAACATTCCACACCCCCTCCACCCATGCACCAACGCTGTTTGGTTCAAATTTGAATTTACCGAGCGCCCAAGTGAGTCGCTGTGGGTGACGGGGGTGCTGGAAGAGGGCATTGTTCAAATCATCGTCCTTTTTAAGGATAGGCCACAGCGGACTTGAAAAAACGTATATGGTTCCCTCTCGAATTGCTAAGTTCAGCACGCGAGGAAGTATGCAGGGTGGGGGTTTAGGGTATGTCCCTGCAGGAACAGGATAAATGAATATGTATGGCTATTTTCCAGTTTCTTCCTTGTTTGTACCATTGTCTGGATTATTCAAATTGAGGAAATTATTCTAAAAAAAATAAAAGACAAAAAAGGTGTAATAATATGGCCGTGATGTTTAGAAATTAGGAAAAAAAGGGATTGATAAAAATAACTTTCATTACGCTAGTCACGTTTTCCGGGGCGATGGTGGGGCGGGGGTTCATCTACAATAATTAGTTTAGTTCGTAGCAATTTATAGCGCACTTGTTGAAAACTCCCCCCCCCCCTCCCGGAGGTCATCGAGTTGTTATATTGGGCAAAATTAGATGATTTAATAACATGGGTGTAACCATAGCACACACTTGGGTGGTGTAAGTCTCGCCCATCACACCCACCTCTGTCAATCACAGTACACCGAGGAGGTCGCACAGCAGCTCAACAGGCGATTGAAATGACGGTTAATGGGCATGGGGAGGGTAAAAGAAAAATTATTTTAGAAACTCAATCACGCGGATTTCACTCGTATACAATTCATTTAGTGGTTCATTTAGAGCTGAAATTTCACGGGTTTGGCTCACTCAAACATTTTGATATCTATGAACATGATATTATCTAAACAGATTTCGCTTTTTGATATCTATACATACGCAAACAACTTTATGCAAAACCTAATCCCGCGAGTTTGATCTTCAAAACCAAATTTGCGAACTTTCTCGTTCGTTGACTCGCCCAAAGATCAATTTTCTTGAGATTTGGCACTTTTAAACAGCCAATTTGACGGACTTCGCGAACTGCACTATCGTGGGGTTGACTCACTTAAAAATCTCCTGATTTCGCGAGTTTGTACCTTTAAGGGCCCTGACAAACGAGGGGTGGCACCATCCGGTCACTAATAGAGTTTGAATTAGCTTGGCACACGGGGTGGCGCGACTTCTAGGGGAAATATGAGACGTCCCACACGTGTCGCGCCACTCTAGTCAGTGGCGTAGCGTATAGGGGAGTGGACCGTCACGGGTATCACTTGAAATGGGGCATCAGTTGGCTGAGGCTTTTATTTATTTTTAACATAAATATTTTTAAAGAATCGAGCACAATTGAGAAAAATATAGAGCCCCTCGCGCATCACCACAGGTCCAAAACAATCCGCACATTTCTTCAACCGGCCAGAGTTGCCAGGTGCTCTCCGTGGAAGAAACAGTGGGTTAATGCCCACTAAGAAACACAAAATGGTCCATTGTAGACCAGACCACCAGAGCTATCTACATGGCAGTCACGACTGTCAGTTGGCAGGAGGGGGCGTGAAAACTGTAAGGACGGAAACCGAATGCCAAGTCTTGGCGATGACATAGCTCTCTTGGGAGACGAAACTGTCGAATAACGGGTCAGAGTGTGCAAGGGCCGGCGGCTCAACGGTTGCAGTTACAGCCCACATCCGATCACTGTTCCGACCGAACACACGCCGCCCTCCACTCACCATGAGTGACCTGGAAGAATTTGTCAGAGCCTACCCCACGAAATTGAGGCCTTTTGATCAAGAAAAACAGGGAACATGGTTTTTTGGAGAATCGAACCCGCGAAATGGGGTTTTTAAAGAGCCAAATCTGCGATATTGAGTTTCTACAAGAGGCAAACCCTCGGAAATGATTTTTTGAAGAGCGAAATCAGTAAAATTGATTTTTGGAAGAGCCAAACACGCCAAATTTTTTTTTTATTTCATCCGTGAAATTGGTTTTTTGAAGGTTGAAACCCCACAAAATTGACTTTTGATTACCCAAGCCCTCAAAATTTACTTTGCAAGAGCCAAACACCCAAAAATAGTTTTTCAATTTTTTTTTCTCAAAAACTGAACGCAGTAAAATTGTTTTTTTTTTCTTCTGTAAATTGGCTTTTTGAGTGAGTAAACGCTAGGAAATTGGGTTCAGAGAGCAATAATCCAAAAAATGTGAATTTTGAAGTGTGGTCAAAATCTGTGAAATTGAATGGAATTTGTGAAATCAGTAGATTCTAGTTATCGATTTAATCATGCCGCGAGGAAATCTTTTGAACTTGTTATGTTTAAATTATACCCCCCCCCCCATTTCAATGGCTCCCCAGCACCATTGCCACCATGTGAGCAGCCCTGATTCAGAAACTCGTAAATATAGGCCGTGGGGAGTAGACCATTTTCACCCCCTGATACTGCATATTCAGCCAAGAATACTGGCTCTTCTCCCAAAAAATATTGGATACTGTACGCATAAAAATGAATATTCGGCCTCGAAACTGTCAGTTAAGCCCCAAGTATTTCGACTTCGAGTATTTATAACTCGAGAAAATGTAAGCTTCGATGAAAATACGAGACCCTATACGAGAAACCATCCGCGCTTTAAGGAGTGACTCGCCTATTTTGAATAATTTTTATAAGTATGAACACTAAAAAGTAGGGGGGGAAGGGGGTGGAATGAAAAATTGGATCTGAAATACATCCGATTAAAAAACAAAAAAACGTTCAATTCAATGTCAGGTGGCCTTTTAAAAGTCACTGAACCTGAAAATTCCTAATTAGCCAGCCTGCTCCTCTCGGCTTCCTTGCATGCAAGCAGCCCTTCAGGGTCATTGGATACGCGTGGTGGGGTGATGAGTCTGATGGGGTGTTGGGGAGGAACATTTTCTGTTTGAAATTAAGGCCTCACTTTTGAAGAAATAGTGTGCATAAATTTCGACGAGAGAAGCGGTGACACGGACAGGGGCGAGTGTGATGTGATCCTGTCATCCAGGAGGAAGGAGAAGGAGAAGATAAAGGAGAAAAGAGAACAAGAAAAAAAACTCGAACTCAAACCTTGGGCGACAATGAGAATCCCCCACTACTACCCTTCATAGCCATAAGGTGACTGGCCCATTCTTGAAATCCCTAGAAAGGCCCATTAAAAAAAACAATCCTCTCTTTTTTCCCCCTCTTCTCTTCTTCTTCTTCTTCTTCTTCTTCTTCTTCTTTTTCCTCTTCATCTTCATCTTCTTTCACGTGTGTTCAAGTGGGGAGACAAATTAGAGTCATATTGGCTGTTGATTTGCTTACATTCTAAAATGGGAGGGGATTTTCATCTGTGACAGGCCTGTCCAGGGGGGGTCCTTGTACAAGGCCCACCCAGGGGAACGTCCTCGAAAAAAATCACAAAAAAAAAACAAAAAAAAAACAGCTCCCATCGTGTCAGTAGGAACGTTCTATGGTACGTGGTGGCGTCTTGTGAACTGGGGAAATGGGCAACGGCCCTTGGAAAACTAGAGCCCAAACCTACCGATTAAAGTGTTCGAAATTTAATTTTCTCGCCTAAATTTAAGGAATTTTTAAATTACACCGCAGGGTAGTCAAACACAATTTTTCCTTTCCCTGGAAAAATCTTGTTCGCCCCCTTCCCTGCTCACAAAATCCTTTTAATGTGCTGCCATCTGGCATTGCTGTTGGGTAGCATCTCTAGAGCGGAAATCTCTGGAAAAATCAAGCTCCTCCCCCAAAATCTCACCTTAGGGGAGGGCGATGGGGCACCTCCCGAAAATTTTCTCATGCCCTTCCCCCCCTCCCAAGCGTTGAAATAATGACATTGAAATACGAGTGGGAGTTTTCTTTTTTTATTCATTTTTTAACGGATCAACGGGTCAATGAAATGGTAATCGCTTCCCGCTACCGATCCCGCGCTGATCGAAAGTCATGGAGAGACAAGAGGGAGGGGCTAATGTGTGGGTGAACTTTTTTTTAACGATAACGAACATATGTTTTCTTTTCTCAACGGCTTTACAACAGGTGCCTTCCTACTGGAGATATTTAATGAAGGGAAGAAAGGAGAGAAGGGAGACTTTTAAATGCAAAAAAATGACCAGGTGAGAGGAGGTGAGGAGTGGAGGTGAGCATTGGCCTTGGTACTACTCTTTTGTGTATGGACGTTAGAAAAACGTAAGCTCGATCACCTGTTACTTCAAGTTCAAGATCGCCGTTAAAGAAACACGGGGAGGGGGAGGAGGAGAAAAAGGACAAGTTCAATTTTGTAGGTCCAATGACACCAATTAAGTTAAGAACGAAGAGCGAAGTTCGTTGTCAATAAAAAAGCGCGGGAAATGTTTTTTCGGACTTCGGAATGACTCAGTGTTTGGAGAGCTTTTTGTGGGATTTTATCAGTGTGCAGGAGCCTGTGGTCGAGGTTTCATGCGGTGCGGTGCTGAGGTCCAGTGCTATATGATCGGGGGACACACTTTCACCACGATGTGTGATTACATGACGTGTGAAACAATTAATTCAGCCATTTAAACAGGTGGCTTGACTATGAAACTGGTCATTCCCAACCCCCCTTATGTTTTTCAAGTGAGCTAACCCCTCGAAGTCAGGTTTTAATGAGCCAACCCCGTGCAATATGCCTTAAAATTCTTTCTCAAGGGAAGAGATCCACGAAATTTGGTGTTTGGAAGAGTTAAATTTACGAAATGGATTTATTCAATGAGTCGGCTACAAATTAGGGGTATTCCCCTCCTGCTTCGTGCCAAGGTGACCATATACTTTCTATAGGTGCCGCAGATCTTCGGCCATTGCTGTCCTTCATCTACGTCACGAGCAGCCCCTACCACCTTAGCGCTGGACCCAGTACATTATTATTTGTTATTGGGTTGTGATTTTTGAAAATTCATAAACTTCAATTTCAAAATAAACTTGCTCTGCTGCTCTAGGGTGAGCAATCGGGAGCAAAGGTAAAGGACTGCTGATGACGTTAGCCCCCACACCTCCCACCTGATGGGCACGGAGAAATCTGCGGCACCTAATAGAAGAATTTAGTCACCTTGTTTCGTATTGTTTGTATAGTCTGTCCTCTTAGAGATAAACTCTCGCCCGCCCTTGATTTTATTGGAATGAGCTTCCCCTTTGCCACTTCTCCTAAAAATAACGTACCGGGAACAATTTTAGGACAAAACCACTGTGTAGCGTCTATACGTAACGATAGTGCCCGTAGTAAACGTTTTGTTGTTGAGTTCTTCAAATATTTTTGGTGGGAGTGAACAAATCGAACTATCGAAATGAAGCAACTCGTTCGAGAATACATCACTAAGTGGACAGACTATAGTTTCGTAATAATGGGGAACTTGCACATTTTTCAATCACTGGTGCTTCTTGAAGAGGGCTCTTCAACAAGACAATTGTCCACATTAAACATTGAATAATCAAGGGGTTTTTTAGGTGAATTTTTAAAAATTTTGAAGGGCAGTTAATGAAATGGATGGTGTTGGGAAGAAGGGGGTAATGAAATGGATGGTGTTGGGAAGAAGGGGGAAGACGCGTTTTCTGGGGTTTAATTTTTCTTTTTATTTGTAAACAAAACATTTTAGAGTTTCCTCAAATGCTTCAAAACTGCTCTTTGACGTCATTTTTCCCTCGCACCATCCATCCCCTCCTGAAGAACTTTGAAATTTACTTAAAAATCACCAGACGCACCAATCGGGCTGCAATTACCGTTGATATCTTTATCCGCATGTGCCAATTCACTGATATACTTTTCTCTCTACTCTTTCTGATATACCTACTTTTTAATAGAAAATGTGATGCAAGATATGTCTCATTTCCCCCTCTCTTAGTGCCTAGTTTAGGGAGATAAAAAAGTGTTGGGTGTTTCCCATAAATTTGTTTTTACTAATTTGAAGCCAATCTTCCGCAGATGAAACTCTCAGCTGTCAATTCCGTTTTACCGTTCAGCAAACGCAGCAGTTTTTTACATAAATTCTTTTTCGCACGACTTGCACGGGAAGTGATGAGAACCGCACTGAAAACCTCCCTCGAAAGTGTCTGTTTTCGTCAACCCGTGCGGAAAAAACGAAAAAGGCACGGGTGTGTGTTAGGAGAACATCTGATTTGGCTTTTTTTTTCTCTCTCTTTTTTTTTTTTTTCTTACAGTTAACCAATGTTTGCTGTCCACAGGTTATGTTTTCTTGAAGGTCTCAACTTGTATTCTGTGATATGACGTTATTGTTTTGTTTTGTTTTTTCTTTGTTCCTCTTTCTGTCAGTGCCTGTTGGTTTGTTCACTGTGTTTGGGTTTCTCACACGTAAATACCATAACATTTCCAGAATGAGTACCTGCCTATAAATTCCCCATCGTCGTGCGAAAAACGTCGTTCATTACTCGTCGGAAAGTGAAATATCATGTGCTCGTGTAATAGACTCACTCGACTGCGTCTCGTTCGTCTAACAACACTCGCACGATATTTCTTACTTTCCGCACTTGTTATGAAATGTACTATTCCAAACTTCAATGCTTTGATTTGTATGATTGTTTCCAATAGTTTTCTCACCCCATTATTTGGCCTTCTATATTTCTGTTCGAGATAAGAATACCTTAGATCCATCTGTGTTTTTTCGCTTTTCACGTTAATAAAACATTAAAAGCCATACGGATCGGGGTTATTCTTATCTTGAACAGGGTACAGAGAAAGGGAAGTGTGCCCATTTTTTTTTTTACGCTCCCTCTATTAAGCCCTGTTCACACGATACAATGTTTGAAGTTATATTGTATGCTGGTTTTTTAAAACCATGTGTTCCTTGTTTTTAAAAATCCAGCATGCAATTTAGCTTCAAACATTGCATCGTGTGAACAGGGCTTTATTTATCATTTTATCTGTGCTCGCTGGTTCATGCCAAGGGTTCATGCAAGTTCCCCATTGCGTATAAATGTATAGTCAGATGTTTGTTACCAGGGAAATCAAGTTTCGAATGAATGAGTTTAAAACACTCTTAGAATATGCCCCAAACGAAATGAATCACAAAATGTTTCCAATTTCGATTTCCCTATAACAACAGACCTTAAACCAGATACACACATGCGGTACTTGCAAGGAACGAGCAACACATTTTTGAAAGTCTCAGCTTGTTGGTTTCTAGGCAATTTCTAGAAATTGATCGAATATTTTGCAAGTTACTTGCCAAGTACCGAATGTGTGTATCCGGCTTTAGCAACAACGCAAGTACAAAACTGCAAACAGTACAGTGGTTGACGTGAATACCCTTATTGGTCATTTGAATGAGCCAAACCCAGCGAAATTGCTTCATGATGGGGCAACAGCGTGAATTGATGTTTTTGATGCTGTGAAACCCTCGAAATTGCCTTTTTGGGGTGAGCCCACGAAATTTCGATTTTGTCTGGGGTGGGGAGCTAACCCCGCAAAATAGATTTTTAATGAGCCAACTCCGCGAAAATCCGAGAAACTGGGCCCACCTAATTCACTTCGGCGAGGGGCCAACATCGACAAATTTTGCTCTCTCTAAAACCAATTTTGCGAGGTTTGGGGTGCTCAGATTCACGAGATTGGCCCGATCATAAAACAAAACCAAATTCGTGGATTTGGCTCTCTCAAAAATAAAATTCGCGGGATTGGCTCTCTTGAAAATCCCTTTCGTGTAGAACCACCGCCACTCTAAAGCCGAATTTCGTGTAAATGACACACTCGAAACTGAAAATTCAAGCTTTTTATTAAATACTGAAATGAAATTTTTGAGTACAAAATCAACAGGTGTGGAGGGGTAAGGAGGCGGTTAACGCTGTCATTAAGATAAAATTATGTATGAATCGCATACATTTAGCCCCAAAGAGAAGGATAAAAAAGACAACAAAAAAGGGGGCGTTCTAGTCTCCCACAGGAGGGACTCACCTGTACTGTTTAATAAACGAGAGAAAAAGAGAGACAGACAGTGACGGAGTGAGAAAAAGAAAGAGACGGAAAACGCAACAAACGAAAATAGGTGGGGGCCTTGCAAGCAGTAGTAAGATTCAAGTAAAAAAAAAAAAAACGTAAGTGGTGGAGGGGAGGCTCTTTCCATCAGAGGCTGGCAACTCCGGTGGAGCGTACCTTTGAGGGGCTTTGGGGGCCTCATGACACTAGCTGAGGAGCACTCCACGCACCGGCAACCATCCGCTACACCCAAATACACACCGACACCGACAATATCTCCAGTCGAGCAGAACAGTAGTGTTGCCCAGTGAGTGACCCTCCTGTCAACTATGGCTTGAGAGTATCGGAACTTGAGAAAAAAAAATCAAGCGATGTCATTTTCGGGTTTAAAAAAGTTTAAAGTTCGGTAGTGATTTATGTGATTCTCCCAGTGTTTTCCGATTTTTTTTTTTTAAATTTCTTGGTGACAAGTGCCGAATAAAAAGGCTGGGATTTTTCATCGTTGGACCGTCTCTCACCAGCTCCAAAATTTACGACGGTGAGCCTTATTTTTTTGTAAAAAAAAACAACAAAAAAACCGAAAACAAACAAACAAACAAAAAACACCCGCGTGCAATAGATAAATCCTGCCTATAGTGAAGACGTCTCTCTCCACTCCACCCCAACCATATAAAGCTTGACTCTCCGTAAAACTTAATCTCGTTTTAAATGAGCCTTGTTTATTCAAATGCGATGCTTAAAAGGACAGTTAGACGTTGGGAGAAAAGGGGGAAGAATCCTTCGGGAAACAATGAAGGAAGAGGTCAGTTTAGCCATTGCATTGCCCCCCAATGGCTATTTATTTTCCGAGCCTTTTTTATCACACGTGATCAAAGACGATGACGCGATGCATCTCCACCGCCATAAAGTCAATCAACCTGGAGGCCCTCCCTTGAACTTGAAAGATTGCTGCCCCGATAGTCATCTCAAAATCCAGAAGAAGCAGAAAAAAAAAAAAAAAAAAAAAAAAAAAATCGACAAAGATCGAAAAATAAAGAAAACTATTTAAAAGATCGCCCCTGTCTAATTACTCTTTTCAAAATTTACAACCTTTTGTCCCCTCCCACCCAGCCCTCAATCCTTTAAAAGCAAAAAACCAATAAATTTGCCTATCACTACGCCGGATGTTCTCTTTTAACGGAGCAACTTCGTCTCTTTCAAGCATAAAGAAATCTTGCGCGAAACTACCTTCCAAGAGCGTTCAAGTCACCAAATCCCCATATTTCCCTGTAACGACGCGAACCCTCAAAAAACCCGCATTCCTACCTTTTTTTCGTCATTTTTACTTTTTTTTTGTTCAAAAGGCGATAATTAGGCGGCGGCGGGCGTGGGAATTCTTAAATGTTCATTTCTTTTGTCTGCGCGGCATAGCATTGTGGAATTATTTCAAACTCTCAGACAGGGGAGGAGTTTAATTTTGTTTTGTTTAAATCAAAAGCGTCTTCGGTGAACGTTTTTTTTTTTTCTTCTTCTTCTGTATTTCCTAAGAAAATTAAAATTAAACGATCTCACTGAATTTAACACCTATATGTATAAAACGCGAATTGGTTGCCCCTCTAAAACTCCAAGGAACGGTTTCTTACCGTGGCATCTTTCCATTCAGTAAGTGCGAGCAGCATAATTTCCACTCCAGAGAAAATTAACTCGGAAAAATGCACGCTTTAAGTTTCCTCTCTCATAGCCACCACATTAAAGTCCACGTCTACGACCACAATCAAGCCCGTATTCATAACAGTTAAAATAGGTATCCTTTTAAGTTAATAGCCCCTGGCCCCGCAGTAAGATCTGCGTAAGCTCAAAATATATTCCCATCAATGTTCCTGAACCTTGGCTGTATTATTTCAACACCAATGAAAAAAAAAAAAAAAAAAAAAAGTCTACGACACCAACTCTGTTGTGGCAAATTTGGGGGAAATGAGAGAAAATAGCGTTTTGAAAACCTTATACGCCGGAAAGGCATACAGCTTGTACGCTGTGTTTACAACCCTAAAAACGACGTTTCACGGGGCCAGCGATTTAAAAAAACAAAAGCGGGTTTGTCGTGCTAAAAAACTTTCGTGGTGTGAGCTCTCTCTCTCAAGGAAAAAAAAGAGAAAAAAGAAGAAGAAAGAAAAACAAAAACAAAAACAAAAAAGAGGGGGTTGGGTTCTTCAATAATTTAAATATTTTGCAGGGTGCAGGGTTGGCCCCTGTCTTTATAGAGTAAGTCGAACCTCCACGATATTGGTATGTTTGATGTTGGAAACAAAATCGCGAAATTGATCGCGAGTCTATTCCCCATGCAAAATTTGGTCTGTTGAGCGTTTCAACCCCGTGAAATTATTGATTTTCGAAAGAGGGCAACCTCGCAAAATTAGGTTTTAACCTGGTATGCCTTCCTCAACACAACTCGCTGTGTTGGCGTATGTTTTTTAAAAAGTAAGAAACAAAAGTTCGTGGGTTGGGGGCCGGAACTTTCGAAGCTCCAACTTCACGGATTTGGCTCTCTCTAAAAACGATTTTGCAGGTTTGTTCCGATCATAAACCCAATTTCACGGATTTCGCTCTCTTGAAAATTACTTATTATTAAATTAAATTATTTCGTGGATTTGGCAGTATGGCTCCCTCGATAATCACTTTTGTGCTTCCGCTCTGAAGGCGAGCATTTCCACCCGTCTTCTCCGTTACCATATGATATAATTCTGACAAGACAGGCGGAAATGCTCGGCTTCGCAGACCCGAATTTTATGCCAATGGAAAATGCTCAATTTCGCGGGATTGGCCCAATCATGAAGCCAATTTTGCGAATTTTGCTCTCTCAAAAATCAATTTCACGGAGTTCGCTCTCCCGAAAATCAAGTTCGTGGATTGGACTTCCGCTCTCCCGGAGTGAAACATAGCGTGGAAATGACTCCCTCGAAAGCCACGGATTTGACTCTCAAAAATAGACCACCATCAAAGCTTTTCGCACGTTTGTGTACACGAAATTGGTCGCCCCGAAATTGGTTTCTGAACGATTCAAAGTACTGTGAGATTGGTTTTTTGAAGGATCCAACCCCTGAAATTGTATTTTTACCGCTGTGGTAGTGATATTTTGTGCGAGTCAAATTGAATTTTGAAAGACATCCGATTGAGATGGGAGAGAGATTCCTGCGAAATTCGTATATGTATACTATGAATGGGTAAACCTCCAACACGGGTGGTGGTCCACGTGACCACCATTTTAATTGAGATAGGATAACGCCGTGTTAAAATTATAACACCCCATCGTATACTTGTCCCCCAGAACGGTTTTTGTAATATTTTCCGAAATCAACATAGTCCTCTCTCTCTCTCAATATTGTCAATATCTAATGACGGAATGAATTTTGTGCCTTTCAAATTCGTTTAGCGGTGTAAGCTGCTTCAATAACCAAATTTTCGGGGATTTGGCCCTATTAAATGACCAAATTTATAGTGATCTGGAACATCGATTTCGCGGGTTAGGCTCCTTTAAGCCAAATTTCGTGGATTTGACTCTCACATCCCGAATTTTGCCGGGCAGGGCCTTCGAAAACTACCAATTTACGAATTTCACTCTCTCATAAGCCAGATTTTCAGGATTTGACACCTGTAAAAAATTATTTTTAGGATGACTCCCACGAAAGCAAATTTTCTTGGATTTTTCTCATTCAAAATTCAATTTCGTGAATTGAACTCCCGTAAAAACATAATTTCAGGGGGTTGGCTCATTTACGAAACCAAATTTCACGGAATTGGCTCATTCCAACGTTAATTTCGCGGGATTGGCTCCCTTCATTGGCTTCCACTGCTGAAACATTCGGACCCCGCTCCTTCCCCATTTCTCATGTGAACTAACTAAACTTTCATTTCCAGCTCATGAAACAAATACCAGCCTATATTTTTTCAGGCTCGATGAATGACTGGTAGGTCATTTAAACTGTATAAACTGGTTTGGGCCAGAATTTCGAGGTCAAAATAGTGAGTTTTTACTCTCGTCCCCTTTCCATAATCCGTTCTCATCGGCTGCGAAATTGGGAATTTGACGACCGCGGCTGCTGCCTTACCTTTGAATCTGACTAAACAAAAGTCGAGTTGCACGACATTTTGTTATAGGTGATGGGTCGGGGGGGGGGGGATACTTTGGTTGCTCCTATCTCACGCGGATATCCCAATCTTATGCATACCGTGAGAGTAGCCAGGTGTAAGAAAATACCGCGTCCGTTTATTAACGATCTCTCAACGCGGTCAGTACCGCCTTTTGACGCTCGCGATTAATTATTAGAACCCCTCCACTCTCCACTGTTTCCTCCCTCTCTCGCAAACTTTTTCACGTCGTTTTGTTTTGCAAGATGATACCTATCACGTGACAAGTCGGCGCTCCTGAGCACTCCTCCTCCCAACCAATCCTCTCTATCGTAATTTTTTCTCAAATGATGGAGACAGGTCTGATTTGAAAAAGCCTGGCGTGATAATTACTTGGTATATCGTGTTCCTCCCATGAAATATACACCGGTGGCAACTTAACAAAGCGTAATGCGTCCCACCGTCCTTTCATTTGCAATTTTATCAGATTCAAAAGGGTTTCAGCTTCGCTTCCCCCCCCCCCTTCCAACCATACCTTCTTCACTCGGAGAAATAACTTAACATCTCACCCTGATAAAAGTTGACAAAACTCTCCCTTTTTATCCAGTTTCGTAATTATCGTTATTTTTTTCTTAAAAAAATAGAAATTCAGGAGACCACCAACCACACCAAAAGTTGTCTTATTGTTAATCGAAGGTCCCCCTCACTGTACCACTCTCCTGATGCTCCATCCTAATTAGCGAATATGTGGAAAAAAATAAGGTTTTGTCACAACCGCAGCTAGAGAGTGTAAAAGACGTGAGGAGGAAGACAGTCCCCTATAAGTCCGAGGCCTTAAACCTAGCAATCAACAGCATAAAAAAAAAGAAAAAAAGTAGCCGCAACTCGGCGGTAATTGCCATGCCCCCGCCGCGGGCCCAAACCAACTCAGCCCTTCATATTCTACCGGTGAGCTAATCAACTTGCAAAGTGTGTGTGACGATTGGGAGGGGTGAGATAAGCTGCATAGCCCTTTTTATGTGTCTTTATTACAATATAGTAAGGCGTTCTATTCCTGGGAAAAGATAGCCTTGTCACATGACCTTGGAAATAGACACGCTTTCTTGTCACTCCTTTGTTTCAATGTCATCCCAAAAAATTAGTCACCTAGAGTCGAAAAAAAACTGTTCGGATAACAATAATTTTCTAAGTAAACTTTTTTTTTTTTTTTTTTTTTTTTTTTTTTTTAATGGTGATTGACGACAGGGTGGGGGACGTGTTGAAAGCTGTGCGGTTTGACAGAAAAAAGAAAAACGAGGAAAAACTGGGAAAGGTTTGAATAACAAAAAAAAGTTGGAATGACACAATTTCTAAATCTTTGTTAACACTGGGGAGGGGAAGACAGGATTGCCACACGCAAAACGCGTAGACCAAGAACCATTTTCATGTTAACGCGAAAATCAATGTTTTAAACTTTTCGAAGCCCGAAAGTGTTCTTGTAGTTGAAGTATTGGAAACGCGTGCCCCCCCCCCCACTCCATCATTTTTTGTTACGGTTTCATTATTGAGATGATTCTTTAAAAAACGAAACAGGATAATTGAAAGCAACAATGCTAATTTGGTACCCTCCTCTACCACCCTCTAATACTTAAAGATGGTGAAGAGGGGTACCGTTTTTACGGTGGGAAGTTAACTTGTGCTCAGTCTCCATGGCTTCATAAAGTACGTCTTCTTCGAAGATGTACAGTACCGTTTTGAGTTGAAACAAGGAATTTTTTTTTCTTCTTGGTACGCCTCCCTTTACCGAGCTCTGTGAGAATACGCTAAAAAGACATATCTTCACCATGCCCCCTCCCCCTTACGGAGAAAAAAAGCCACCCTTAATCTATACGGTTATCTTCTTTGTTGTTCATCTCTTGTCGAAATGACACCGTAGTGAGTAAGGAAGTTTGCATTTTTTTTGGAGTTCCATAAAAACTTCTGCCCTCATCCGCACGACCAAAACCGATGGCGTCAAAAAATACAGGAGCCTCTGTCCTTTTTTCCCAAAAGTTTCGATTTGATCATGTCAGGCGGTGCGTGGTGGTGTTTGGAACACCCCCTCCCACTGCTTGCTCCCTACGAATCCATTTGCAACAGTATAACTCGAGCTAATGGACTCACCTAAATACCTCATTTTACCAAGAAAGTCTCTAGGAATATTTTCTCAGCCTTCAGGTCCATCGGCCACCACTGGCGGATACAGGAGCGAGCAAATGTGCCGTTTCGCCCCTCCCATTGTTTTAAAAGTACGATCTGTACTAAAAGTATGATCTGTGGCGAACTTATTGGTCTGACTGAGACCGTCAAATCGAATTTCTTAGAGAAAAACGACCCATTTTAATACTTTAGAAATGACCATTTTGATCGATCAATTACCGTTTTGAACGATTACTGCACATGTTGATTGCTCAATAGCCATGTAGAGCGCTCAATGACCATTTTAAACTTTTAATGACTATTTTATTCGCTTTCGGAGGAATGAAAGCGATTGGTGATTATCCGGCCGCGAAGAGGCTTATGAGAGGCATGAAATTCGTCACCTATGGGTAGAGGAGGAGGAGGAGGGGGCGAAATTGGTTTTAGAAAGAGCCAAATCAAGAGAAATTGAAGATTCGAAAGCCCCCAACCCCCGAAATTTGGTTTTTAAATGACCAACACAACGAAATTGGGGGGTTTTGAGGAAGGGAGAACCGCGGAATGAACTCCGCGATATGATTTTCAAAAGTGAAACCTTGCAACCTTGTTCAAACCCCTGAAACTTGGTTTTTGTAGCAACACAATTGAGGTTTTGTAGCAACACAATTGAGGTTTTGTATAGCAACACTGCAAAACGATTTTTTACGGAGTGAAATTCGCCATATTACGGTTTGAAGGAAAGAAACACGCGAATTTTGAAGTCTTCTCCGAAAAACTCTCCCGCGAACCAATTAACTCTCCCCCCACTACCCAACTAGATCCCCTGGGTGTGGGGGGGGGGGTAGTTAGAGTTAGGCGCGTGTTCAGACTTGGGTCGACACATGTCACCGCGGCACATTCCTGCATTGTTGGACATTATACATGAGTCGTGGAAAACAACCCCCACCCTCTGCACCATTGTGCTATATGAAGAACTTAGGCCAACAGAATAATTACAGACATTGCGGGGTCATGGCAGCCTGATCGGAGAGAACACGTCACCGCTCAAACTGCCCCCCCCCCATCCCATAACACTACTTGAATTTAACCAACCCCATCATATCCTTTCCAACCATTGAAACAATTACACCTTAAACCCCTGCAATCCATGGGATGGGAGCCCGGATAATTAACATCTTCTGCGTGAGTGAGCTATCTTCCAGCAAAAAAAACAACATCATTGCATCCCACAATCAGTTTCACACACACACAAAAAAAAAACAGCCGCGGCTATGTATTTAGCGCAGCTTTTTAAAAATACTTCGAAAAAGTCGTTAATACGCCCGATATTTACTCTCTTTTTTTCCCCTCCCCGCCAATTCCAAAGTGTCTCAAGTTTTTTTCCCTTCTTTTTCTAATAGCGAGTGCAGGCGAACAAACGCCGTTTAGACGCGTTTTCAAAAGCATTATAATGACTTTTTACTATAACGGAGAAGTTCCCAAGTGTTGGTCATATGAGCGCATGAAGGCGCGGGCTAATAAAAAGGGTAAAACTAATAATTTTTTGTAATCAAATCTTGGGGTGGGAAGGAGGGGGATCAACCTCCCCTCTTCCTCTCTTATTCACTGCAAATCTAGAAATCGAACCAACATGCTTAAATATCTTTCAATTCCAAGTGAATGAGGTGCGTGTGGGGTTGGGCGGGGGAAGAGAAAGGCTAAAAGTAGACCGACGGTTGTTTATTAAATTTTTACGCTTGCATTTATTTTCTCTAGGATTTTACGATTGCAATAAACCACTGATCTGTATTTCTCCCGCGGAGTCCCATTTTTTCTTCTCACTCATACCCACTCACTCAATCTCTCTCTCTCTCTCGCCTTTTTTTACAATTTAATTTTCTGAGCTCACGGTTTAAAACAATAATTTCCATCTAGAAAAATTCAGTCGCCGCCACCGCCCTTTTCCCCTCCTTGTCCTCCTCCTTCTTCCTCCGTGTGACTTCCGGAGGCCTCAGCTTTCCGAATCGAATCAAGGTAATAACAGAATTAACTACAAAGAGTGAACCTTAAAGGAAAAACCTTTTTTCTTTTCTGTTTTTGTTTTGTTGCAGCACAAAAGATGCGAAAAGGAGGGCCCAAAATAAAATTAATAAGGGCGGTGATGGGGGATGAAGTTATTAATTTTTTTTTTTTAGAGCGCGTTTGCCAACTGGCCTTTTTTAGTGTTGTCAACACAGTATAATTCGATCAAAATGAAAAATCGTATAGGGATGGTTGGGAAGGAAAAGCTTGTTGAGCTGTTTCGGATAAAAATTTAACATGCTTTTATCGCGTTATCTTCTCCCTAGAACCTTATATGTAAAAAAATTGGGCGCATTAAGTTGAAGACGAGGTAAAAGTTGGGAAACTCCCCCCCCCCCATACCAGTATTGTTAACAGTTTTCTCTATCCACTAGTAAAAAAAAGTTATGTAAACGCGAAATGCACCGATTTATATAACTGAACCACGAATGGGGGGAGGGAGGGGTGCTCTTAAAGAGCCGTGTGATTGAGGGGCTTTACCCTGATAGCCGACTTTTTTTTATTCATTAATTTACATTATTGGTCGTGAAAATGGGCGTATTTTTATACGATTAGGCAACAAATAAGTAGCCCTTACCCCCTCCCGCCAACACACAAACAATTTGACATGGGATAACTCGATTCGTTTCTACCTGTTATAAACACGCGTCTTATTTCTCACGTAGAAAGAGAGGGGCAAGAGTGGATGAAACTGCTTAAAAGAAAACGACAAAAAATATTATAATTTAAGGCTGTTATTTGCGCTAAAAAAAATCTAGTCACCTCTCAGACATTTTTTCGCAAAGTCAGGGTTTCGGCGCTAATATGAAATTAAGGTTGTGGCCGGGCTAATGCTGGACAATAAGAATTTTTTTGTTTGCTTCTGGACGCAGAAGTTTTTTTGGACGTAGAGTGAAAGCAATGTTTTCTTCACGGGAGAGATGGGTGGATATTAGACAGCACTTTTCCTATCAAGTGCAAAGTGTGATCTCGAGGTGGAGGGGTTGAAGGTAAAGGGTGAGGGGAAATTAGCGATTAATCCGGGGAAAAGCACGAATTATGGAAAGTTTTAGTTTCGGGACGAACAGTTTAGAAAGGCAGACGATACCGCAGGGTTGTTTTCTTTGTATCTTCTTTAAATCTCCCCTCTCCCCACCTCACGCTCTAACCA
Source organism: Corythucha ciliata (assembly GCA_038030265.1). Lineage (NCBI taxonomy): Eukaryota > Metazoa > Arthropoda > Insecta > Hemiptera > Tingidae > Corythucha > Corythucha ciliata. The sequence goes on from CM075943.1 coordinate 26,697,784, forward strand.
GTTCAATCCCCACAAATCTATAAATCATAAGGTCATTTAGCTTACGTTTAATGGAGCTGTCTGCGCTCATATATTTCAAAGTCTGTAGGTTTCGAGACTCCCCCCCCCCCCGCCATACGATCTCGAGTTGTGTACGGGCGCAGAACCAGTTCAGTATCATTTGGTGGTTGGGGGTTGAGGGGGTTGCAGACCGATTTATTTGGTCATCATGAACTGAAAAAAAAAAACAGAAGTTTTTAAAAAATCGCTCACCTCTAGGTGAGCTATTTTCTGTTGACCTTGTCAGCTTCCGATCTCTCCGTTGTTGTAAAGCCCCACCCCTCCTCTCGTACTACAGGCCCGCCGCCGCCGACACCGCCACCATAAAGTCACTTATTTCCATGCTCCCCCCACCGACCGTTTCGCTTACCCAACTGAACCACCAAGGTAATAATTTTCGTACATAGTGAGAATGAAGAGAGAGGACAGAAAAAAAAAAAGTCAGGATAGGAAGGCCTTCTATTTAGATTTACGATTTTTTTTTTTCGTCAAAGATTCACCTTCTATTACCTCCGGCTTCTGCCACTGTAGTCACTCTTCCCTCCCCGCTCACACCCGAGAAAATCTTTGAGGCCTTGAATTCTTCGTTATTGGACAAAAAATTTTAAATATTAACATCGGTACCAGGAAACAGTGTTAATTGTAAAAAGAGAAGGTATATGTATAGTCTCTGTTCGTCCTTTTCTACGACATTAATCGCAATAAGAGGAACAAGTGAATTAATCAAAGGAAATGATTGATCAATGTTATTCGGGTTAAATGTGTTGATAACTCCCCTGCCAAGTTGCTTGGCTAAATTCATCATCATGTATTTAGATATTTAAAGAATATATTTAATTAATTTATTAGTGGTGTATTTCTCCACCGAGAATTAAGGTTTGAGTTACGTTAACTCAGATTTAACTGAAAAAAGGCGTCACTATTTATGTAAACAATGTTAGAGTTAGATAACTCCACTTAACTCCCGGTGGTGAAATTGGCCCTAAATATTATTAAATATTCAGGAGGGCTTGGCGAAATTTCATCCCCTAGGGAGGTGGTTCGACCACGTTATTTTCCCGGCTGACCCTCATTTTATTATTTTAGGGGGCCCAATTCCAGGTTTGTGGCAATTGCAGGCAATAGTTTTAAGCCGCCTTCACATGCGAGCTGTGACAGCTTAAGCTTTGAGCTGTAGCCAATCAAAGAGCAACCCGCGTTTGAATTAATTATATTTCATTGGATACAGCTCAAAGCCGAGCTTTTTTCAGATCACATGTGAAGCCGGCTTTAGCGTCGCAACCGGATGTGGGTCTGTTTCCCAGGCCTGGGCAACTTGTAGCAACTCGTTCGGCTCCGCTATCGCGCTAGTGTGTCCGCACCCGAAAGTTTGAACGATCAGCGGCTTATCCGAAAGACTTGAGGGGGTGGGCAGTTTTGTCATGGTTGCACCTATGTTTCCGTGCGGTTACCAGTTTTTGCACCGAACCCCAAAGAGTAATCCCGCGAAACCACAGCCCCCAAACTCAGTCCCAACCACAGCCTCCAAAGTACAGCCCTCATCCACAGTCCCCAACAGCAGCCCCAAGCACGGTCCTCGACTACAGCTCAAAACCACAGGCCCAACCCCAGTCCTCCAACCATAGCCCCTCAACTGGGCAGGCACTCTTCAGGACTCGAGGGAGAAACCGTCAGTTAAGCCTGAAAGTCGCACTGTTCAGTCCAATTTTGTCTCGCAAATAGCCGTTCTCTCTTCGACCCCCCCCCCCCTAAAACCTGGCAATAATAGTTAACGAGAACATTTGCCCCAAAAACGCAAGGCCGACAACATGAATATTTTGCTTTCGGAAACAACCACATTGTGTCCTTTTGCCTTTTGACACTCGTGAGAACCTAAAGTAGCGTGTCCAGTCTGCAGTTCCAAGGAGTCCAGCTGGACTCTTACTGTGGTGGCTGATGGAATCATGTGGGCAGATGATGGGCAACTTGAAGCAACTCATTCGGCTCCGCTATCGCGCTAGTGTGTCCGCACCCGAAAGTTTCAACGATCAGCGGCTTATCCGAAAGACGTGACTTCAGCGAAAAATAGGCGAAATTTGGTTTTTTAGGGAGCTGATAATATTGCGAAATGGCTTTTCAGAGGGGAAACCCCCGCAAAATGGCTTTTCCGATCGGAAAAATCCTGTGAAATTGAATCTTTTAAAGGTAGGTATACAACCGGAAATTGTTTGTTTAACGTACTGAACCCGCAAAATTAGGAATTTTAAGAAGCTGAAGGTTTTTATTTATTTTTATTTTTTTCAAGGAGCCAGCCCCCCCCCCCCATATTCTGTATAACTCATAACGCAGGCGTTAGCAAAATTTCTCAGCTGATTTCTTTCAATTATTCACCTTGTTTATTTCGCTAACGCACGCGTTAAGAGTTTTTTTATTAAAGAGCCAAACGCATGAAATTGGTCTTTTGAGAGAGCCAAACCAACACGGAAGGTTGTTTAAAAAGCCTACTCCCTTTGGTTTTGGATAAACCCAAATCTGTGGAATTGGATTAATACAATCACACATTCCCCAAAATTTTGTGAAATTCATTTTAGACAAAGTCATCCATGAAACTGTTGCTTCTCACTTTCATTTGGGAGTCCCCAACCCACAAAACTTGTTTTTTAAAAGACCGGGCCTCGCGGAATTGGCTTTAACAAATCCAAATCAGCGAAATTGTTTGTAAAAAGCGTCAATTCCGCGAACTTAAGTCAGCCTAACCCATGAAATTGGTTGCTAAAATAAGCCAATCCCGCGAAATTGGTAATAGGCAGTGACAAATAGACGAAATTGGTTTTAAACATGCTATCGAGCCAAATTGGTTTCTGCAAGACCCATCAGGAACCTCATCGAACCTCAGTGGCGGTTTGACCATGTCAACGATCGACTTGCGATTGCGATTCAACTCGCTCCCTTTTACCCTCTCTAGTACGTGACGTAAGACGCGCGCCTCGGTGGTGTAATGGATACAATACTCGCTTCGCAACCCAGCGGGCCTGGGTTCGAATCTAGCTATTGCCCATTTCACTACAAGACAGCGGCGAACTGTGACACGGCACACTCGGCTTCGTGTGGGCGTTCCCGGCGCTGTGCGTTCAACAAACCGCGCCCGCGTAGTACGGGTGTGAAGTGCACAGTTGGATCAGGGTACGGCGTATGAGCCCAAAGGAGGCTTTGGCGCCTGCCGGGTTCGAAACCCAGCGCTCACTAATTATTATTATTATTAAAACGTATAGTTCCAACACCCTCCCCCCACCTATTTGATGAGTGACCTTACGGTGGCCACCACCAAACCGTGAAGAAGACTCAAACTGCGTTTCCTTTCCAACGTCTTTCACAGTTTCACTCTGTTGCAACCTGTGGAATGAAGTGAGAGGGAAATGGTCGGGCTTGAAAGACTGAGGTTTGATCGCTAGTTTTTCGACCAAATGAATTTTGAGGCCGCAGATTTTTAAGTTTTACAGTTATTCCGTTTCGGACGGCTAGCCGTCCACCAGCCCCCGCAGTTTCGAACAGAAAGCCAATATCACTACAAAGCCGAAATTCGGCTTCTTCGGGCCTAATTATTAGTTAAGCACCGTTTTGACCTCGTACATTCCATAAAGTTTGAACATAAAAAACCAAAACGAACGAATAAAAGACGCATGATGCGTAACATTCGCTATGCAAGAAATTATGATTACGATGAAGCGACAAAGTCCCCCTCATACCCCGACAAACACCGCCTTTACGTTCACTTTTCTTTATGCAGCTTATTAGTTACACTCGGACGAAGCTCAATAGTATTAAAAAAAAAAAATTACCTCATGGACTAATGAACACATTTTTGTTTTTAAGCTCGTCGAGGAGAGTTTTATGCAATTTATGCGGTTTGTAATGAGTGCGGAAGGCAGTGGTTGATGGTGAGAAGTGGAGAGGGGCTTGGGCAAACAGAAGAAAAATTACGTTGGCTCACCCTCCCCCCCAACTCAACAGTTCTTCATAACAACGTGGTTTACCGTTTTATTCAAATATTGAAGGCACGTTGCCCTCACTATAAACCCTACGCCACGCTGCCTTGAAAACAAGAAGAAGAAGAAAAAAAGATTTGAACAAACGCCGGTGTGAATGGGTCGTAAAAATCGCCCAGGTGTACGCTTTTCGAAGATTTTGCCCCCCTCCCCGACACCTCACGTCCCTAACTACCTACCTTCGGCACATCATACTAGAAATGGTAATTCGGAAGGCATACACCTGTTCCGTTTTGTATTTTTCTAACATGAGGGGAGGAAGAGGAGTTGTGTCCCACCGTCTCTTCTTCGCGAAAGCGTAATTCACTCCTGAAGGCACGAGCTTTGACGGCTCCACTTGCCCTTTGAAAGAGAAGTCGTCCATATTTTCGCTTCTCCCCCCCTCCCTCCAACTTTAAAGTCCATCTATTGTCAGCCCGTTAAGCCAATTTCAAACCACTTCCTCCCCTTGCCCGAACCTCGGTGGTACATTCTTCCAGAGTTGAGGAACTTTACCGGGGGAATTTTTGCTGGGAAATATTTTTGTGTTGTTTCGTTGAAGTTCGGACGTAATAACTTTAAATGACATAGTTGTGGGGTAGAGAGAGGTGATGGCAAAGATGACATGACAAAACAAAATTGTTGGTATCGGCACACAAAAAACCCTACTCAAGTTTCTTTTGTTTGTTATGCACAGGAGTTGCTATGCTGAGCATGGAGCTCAGTGGGCTGGGCCACGCTGGAGATCTTCATCCTCACACGCTTCAAGTCCACCATACGATGATACAGGAAGAACCAAAAAAGAGTAATAAGCTAGGAGGGAGGTGGAAGGGAGCAAACATTGTACTAATTTATCTTTTTTTCCGTTACAGAAGACTCGAGCCACGGAGGCCACCAAGAAGGTAAGCAACCTGGAACTATTTCTAAAAAGAAGCACGACAGCGTTATTGGCTGACAATCCCCCCTGCCCCCCTACCTTAACAGCCAACCCAAATTGCCACTCAGAGACCCCCCAAAAATAATCAAAAAAATACCCGTTAAGTAAATCATCTAGCGCGGAGAGTCGTGAAGTTTTATGAAACATGCGGGTGAGCTTTGGAATATGCCGGGCGTGAGCTGGACTATCGAAAAGAGTGAGAAAAAAATTATAAACGTTTTAAACGACGGGCTTATCTCTTTGGAGTATATTATTTAAGTTGTGCTCAATACGTTCGTGTTTGCGAGCTTATTTATGATTTTCCCAGAAAGCTCGACAGATTGTTCTCTCCCGACCGATTTAATTTACGACGTTTCACATTCTGTAAAACTCCATGGCAAATACTCGAAGGTATAAACAGTCATACTTAACATAATTGTCGATAAAAAGGCTTAAGATGAGCGTGGCTTCAAGTGCATTCCCCCCTCCCACCAATACCGTCATATTCTCCCTCCCCACCCCATAAAAGCTATACAGGTTCCTCCTCCAGGATGCACCGTCCCGAGCATATTAAAATTGATGCCCCGCGCGGTCGGCTTTCATATTTTCAACTGTGTATAAATCAGAAGGGGGGAAATATATATATAATATATCGGTGGTGGGATCGTGGTCTTTTGAGCTATATTTCAAACAACAACGTGCGCCCCTTTTTATATTGTATATCACTTGCATAAAAGCGTGAGTTCTCTGTCCCTCTTTGTTTCTTTCTCTTCTCTCGTTTTTTAACGTATAAATGGAAGGGGGCGTTTTAATTCCTTCAAAATCTCGAGATATTCGAGCTAAATGACTAAACTTCCGAGTTCGTTTTTTAAAGAGAAAAATAAATAGCGATCGTGTGGATCCGTTGTATCACATTCCAACAATACAAAAAAGGATCAAAGACCCTTTGCACGCGCTTTTTTCCACCCAACTTTTTTTTTCTGTAGAGTTAATGGATTCATTAACTGAAAGGGAATACAGGTAATTCTAACGTTCCCCGCCATCTGGATACGTGCAACAGGTGCTCGTGTACATATCCGATTCTCCTCTCCACCCTCAAACGGATTGCCTGTCCCGGTCCCCCATCGCGTTGCTCACACACACTTACGCTTGATAGGTAATTAACGATTCACTCTCGCTTACTGTATATGGAAGGTTTTGAGAAGCGTTAAGGAAGGGGGAGGGATGATAGGGGAAAAGGAAGACCGAACAGATTCACGGCTTTTTGAATGGAACGCATGTATTTATCTCAACCCATTAGTGTGATTCCTTGTAGGAACAATTGAAAAGAGTGTGAAAAGGCGGTGATTGGGCCACTAGATGAATGAGCGAATCAATCAACGTTTCATTAAGTGACTTTTAACTTTTGAGTACTTCCCCACTGATGGCAGCCTTTTTCAGAATGGAAAGGACTTCCGCAGGTATACGCTCGAATAAAGCAACGGCGTAAACGCGGTAAACACTGTGATTATGAGGGAGTAAAATTCGCGAAATTTTTCTTTTGAGAGAATAAAATCCACGAAATTTAACTTTAGAGCCTTTGAGGGAGTCAAATCCGCGAACTATATTGTTTGTTTTGCTGTGTTTTTTGACAATGCCTAGACAATGAGAGCCTGGTACCCGTGAGTTTTCCTCTAATGGGGTCAACTCCTTGAAATGAGATTTTTGAAGGAGTAAAATCCACGGAATTTTGTTTTAATGAACACGCCAACTCCACGAAATTTGGTACTTGAGGAAGTCAAACACTCGCAAATTAGGGTTTTGAGGGTGCCAACATAATGGTATAAAAAAAAAATTCGCTCCGGCAGCTGGCGGTCGGAAAGAGTGCATTTCATTATGTATACGGATACCCTAAGCCGTCCCTGAAGTAATAATTTTGATACCATTATTTGTTTCATTAAGCCGAACTTCTTCCTCTATTTTCACCACCCTCTCTTCAAAATGTCGAAAAGTTTCGGTAGTTTTCCAAGGGCTTTATAATATTAAATTTTTGTGCCGTATTTTATAATGCCTAAACGTGTGAATTTAAGCGATTTTTTGGAAATTTCATCCCCCATTTCACCCTCCCCCATCAAAGTTTTCGATAAATCTCAATGGAACCCAGGGCTTTCGTTACATTAAATTATTGAGTCGAATTTTAGAGCGCTAAGATGAACTAGTGAAGTTCAACGCTATTTTTACACTTCCACACCGGAAGGACCCCCCCCCCCACCTTGACTTTTTCGAAAAATTAAATGGGAATCAAAGGCTACTCTAACATGGAGTATTCGTACCGAATCTAATGCTTCTAGAATCAACTGGTGAATTATGGTGATTTTTTGACCATTTAACCCCTATTTTCCCCCCTCCACCTTGACAGGTTTCGCCGAAAGACCTGGGTCTTATGACTACTGATTTTTCTGCCAAAGCGCGTTCGGCTAAATTGATTTCTTCGAGAGTTATCGTGCTAACAAGACTACATGCTTACTTCCACTCAGGGAGCAACACCCCCTCCCCTTCGACTTTTTCAAAAAATTAAAATGGGAATCAAAGGCTACTCTAACATGGAGTATACGTACCGAATATGATGCTTCTAGAATCAACTGGTGATTTATAGTGATTTTTTGACCATTCAACCCCTATTTTTCCCCCCTCCACCTCGACCGATTTGGCCCAAATTCAATACCGACCGGGGTCTTATGACTACTGATTTTTGTGCCAAAGCGCGTTCGACTAAATTGATTTCTTCGAGAGTTATCGTGCTAACAATAAAACGGCCATTATATTATATACATATATATAAGAATATATATGAATCCTGGAGACCTCTGAATTCGTGTTCTAGAGGTTCTGAAACGTGAAAAAAACATGACATGACCCATGTTTGCCACCATCACGACGAGACCAATAGTGCATTTTTTTCAGAATGAAATGCACTAAGAGTCGTACATTATACATGTGCAACCCATCAATACAACCAAACCCACAAACGTTTAATTTTATTGTACAACCCCTATAGTTTACGCAATATTTATTGTACGTGTATGAGCCGCTTTAGGGAGAGAGCCAAATCCGCAAATTTAATTCTTGATGTGTATGTTTTTTCCTCGTTCTATGTTTCGCTATTGTCATTTATTTTTAATTTTCTTTTTTGCTATGATATTTTTTTCATTCAATCATAATCGTGTTTAATTATCATTCCGTTCATTTGCTTTAATTGTCCAGCAATATCGGTGTAAAGGGAGTTCAGACACATCTGACTCTGCGTTGTGAGTAATTTGAAATGTGCACATCGCGTTGCGGGTAAATCGAAGTAGCCAGGACGCGTTGTGGGTAAAATCGGAAGACCCACGACGCGAAATAGCCTGTCCTAACCTTTATTTCAACTATTGAGTAAAATGAGTTACTCAGAACGCATTATGGGTATTTCATTCTGCCCACTGGGCGAAAAAAATTACCCACGACGCGTTGTGAGCATTTCACACTGCCCATAACGCGTTAATTAACAGTCCCACCTGTTAATTTTTTGAAAATTTTGTCATCCCATGACGTCACGGCACAAACAATAATCATTGGTTGAAAATTAAGAGCATACCTCTTTAGTTTATTTACCTTGATTAAAGGCCCGTTCACAAGCTCTATGTTTGTGTTGTGTGGTGTCTATGCAACGTATCAAAATGCTTCATTTTCCGAGGGAATACATTTGTTTGGTTGCATAGACTCCACACAACGCAAACAGAGATTTGGAACGAGCCTTTAAGGCCCGTTCACAAGCTCTGTGCAATGCGTCTGTGGATTCCATGTAACCTATCAATATGCTTCATTTTTCGAGGGAATCAATTTGTTTGGTTGCATAGACTCCACACAACGCAAACATAGAGCTTGTGAACGGGCCTTTAGGCTTTGCCACGCAGAACACGAACTGTCGCGTGGACTGGTCTGCTCGCCAAAAAACCATGACAACGTTGGTGAGGTATACCCCGTTAACATAGTTTTTCCGCGTGCAGACCGCGTTCAGTTCGCGTTCAGGGGGCGTGGCCAGGCCTTAAGACCCGAGGGTTTTGAAATCTGAAGGATCGGCCTGATTGAGGGCCACGAATGTTCAGTTTGTGTCCCTCGGGTTTGTTTATTGGTGAATTACTTGAGTACACTTACGGAAATGGAATAGTCAACTGGCCACATTAACTCCTCCCGTAAAAGCAACTACTTTTCTTCTCTCGTCGGTCATACCAATTGAAAATAACAACAAACTCTGAACCTAGCAATACAAGAAAAATACCAAATCCGTCGCCTTTACCTCTTGTTACTCGGCAGTCGTGAGCCTGTGGGGTTCCCCGTACACGTACGGGCTTAAACTGTTGGTGAGATTTCCCGCGTGAGAGAACTGCACGTGAGTGGGCAACGACAGGCCTAAAACCCACAGGCTTCACCCGTCAGAAAAACTGACAGGCTAAATCCACGGTTCTGGCCAGTCGGTGCCCCCTTACGTGCTAGGCAGAAACCCGCTGGCCGGCCCTGTCTGAAAAATTGACAGCTAAACTGACGATTCCTGCGCCCTCAAAATGTGTGGAAAGATCATGATTCCCGCCCTGCAAATAGCTAAATCGACCACTCGCGCCTTTGGAATGACGAGATTGGCGTCATAAAAAAAAACTAAACACTGATTATTCACGCCCCGAAATTGCTAAACTGACGATTCGCGCATTGAAAATGACTAAAGTTCTAGCTCATTATGCTCGTACGCGCGCTTAAAATAGTCGAACTTGCAATCCTTGCTCTAAATATGGCCAAACATTCTACGTGCCCTTACAATTGCTATACAGACGATTCGCGCCCTGAAAATACAGAAACAGATGATTTCCTACCCTGTGAATTGCAAAATCGACCATTCGCCCGCCAAGAATGGCCTAACCGAGCATCCGCTTGACGTACTATTCGCGCCTTATACATAGCAAAACTGACGATGGGGCCTTGAAAATGCCTGAACTGAGTTTGTTCCCCGCAATTGACTCAAAATGACGGAATCATGGCCCGAAAGTTTTAAACTGACTATTCACGCCCTAGAAATAACCGTGACTGTTAATTATCATTCCGTTCATTTGCTTTAATTGTCCAGCAATATCGGTGTAAAGGGAGTTCAGACACATCTGACTCTGCGTTGTGAGTAATTTGAAATGTGCACATCGCGTTGCGGGTAAATCGAAGTAGCCAGGACGCGTTGTGGGTAAAATCGGAAGACCCACGACGCGAAATAGCCTGTCCTAACCTTTATTTCAACTATTGAGTAAAATGAGTTACTCAGAACGCATTATGGGTATTTCATTCTGCCCACTGGGCGAAAAAAATTACCCACGACGCGTTGTGAGCATTTCACACTGCCCATAACGCGTTAATTAACAGTCCCACCTGTTAATTTTTTGAAAATTTTGTCATCCCATGACGTCACGGCACAAACAATAATCATTGGTTGAAAATTAAGAGCATACCTCTTTAGTTTATTTACCTTGATTAAAGGCCCGTTCACAAGCTCTATGTTTGTGTTGTGTGGTGTCTATGCAACGTATCAAAATGCTTCATTTTCCGAGGGAATACATTTGTTTGGTTGCATAGACTCCACACAACGCAAACAGAGATTTGGAACGAGCCTTTAAGGCCCGTTCACAAGCTCTGTGCAATGCGTCTGTGGATTCCATGTAACCTATCAATATGCTTCATTTTTCGAGGGAATCAATTTGTTTGGTTGCATAGACTCCACACAACGCAAACATAGAGCTTGTGAACGGGCCTTTAGGCTTTGCCACGCAGAACACGAACTGTCGCGTGGACTGGTCTGCTCGCCAAAAAACCATGACAACGTTGGTGAGGTATACCCCGTTAACATAGTTTTTCCGCGTGCAGACCGCGTTCAGTTCGCGTTCAGGGGGCGTGGCCAGGCCTTAAGACCCGAGGGTTTTGAAATCTGAAGGATCGGCCTGATTGAGGGCCACGAATGTTCAGTTTGTGTCCCTCGGGTTTGTTTATTGGTGAATTACTTGAGTACACTTACGGAAATGGAATAGTCAACTGGCCACATTAACTCCTCCCGTAAAAGCAACTACTTTTCTTCTCTCGTCGGTCATACCAATTGAAAATAACAACAAACTCTGAACCTAGCAATACAAGAAAAATACCAAATCCGTCGCCTTTACCTCTTGTTACTCGGCAGTCGTGAGCCTGTGGGGTTCCCCGTACACGTACGGGCTTAAACTGTTGGTGAGATTTCCCGCGTGAGAGAACTGCACGTGAGTGGGCAACGACAGGCCTAAAACCCACAGGCTTCACCCGTCAGAAAAACTGACAGGCTAAATCCACGGTTCTGGCCAGTCGGTGCCCCCTTACGTGCTAGGCAGAAACCCGCTGGCCGGCCCTGTCTGAAAAATTGACAGCTAAACTGACGATTCCTGCGCCCTCAAAATGTGTGGAAAGATCATGATTCCCGCCCTGCAAATAGCTAAATCGACCACTCGCGCCTTTGGAATGACGAGATTGGCGTCATAAAAAAAAACTAAACACTGATTATTCACGCCCCGAAATTGCTAAACTGACGATTCGCGCATTGAAAATGACTAAAGTTCTAGCTCATTATGCTCGTACGCGCGCTTAAAATAGTCGAACTTGCAATCCTTGCTCTAAATATGGCCAAACATTCTACGTGCCCTTACAATTGCTATACAGACGATTCGCGCCCTGAAAATACAGAAACAGATGATTTCCTACCCTGTGAATTGCAAAATCGACCATTCGCCCGCCAAGAATGGCCTAACCGAGCATCCGCTTGACGTACTATTCGCGCCTTATACATAGCAAAACTGACGATGGGGCCTTGAAAATGCCTGAACTGAGTTTGTTCCCCGCAATTGACTCAAAATGACGGAATCATGGCCCGAAAGTTTTAAACTGACTATTCACGCCCTAGAAATAACCGTACTGACTGTTTGCGCAGTGAAAGTGGCCAAACTGGTTATTCACACCCTCAAATAGGTAAAACTGACTGTATAAAATGCGGCCTATAAATGGTAAACTGACGATTCGCGCTATAAAAAGACCTGTACCGATGAGCCCTTTCCTGAAACTGACAAAATCGACCATTTGCGAGTCAAAAATCGCTTTCGCGCCTTGAAAATGTTTGTAAAACTGACAATTCGTGCTCGCGGGGTCTTCGTAATCCATACTTTTAGGATTTGGCCCTTTGAAACCCCAACTAGACAGATTTATTTTCTTCAAACATCATTTCTCGGGTTAGGGTCACTAGCAAACCAATTCCAAAGATTTTGCTATTTAAAATGGAAATTTCAGTAGTTTGGCTCAAATACGCCAATTTCGCATTCGTATGTTTGGCTCTTTCAAGATCGTCATTTTAGTGCATTTCATTCAAAAAATGCACTATTGGTCTCGCCCTGATGGTCGCACATATGGGATGTGATACTTTTTTTTCACGTTTCAGAACCCCTAGAACACGAATCCGAGGTCGGTTCGATTTGCTATATATATATATATTTATGGCCCCTCGCTTGTTAGCACGATCACGGTCGCAATTTTTGACTTAGGGCAACCAAATTTGGTCTAAAAATCAATAGCGTGAATATCTCCTACGAGTTCGTGATCCAGATGAATCGGTCCACGGGAACGGTGTGAAAGAGGGGTTTGAATTAGTTGAAAATTCGCTACCGCACGGCTGTTGCTGCAATTGCCCCCAAAATTGACACGAGTAATGACAAATGAACGCGCTTTCGTATGAGACCCTTGTGAACCAAATCCGTTGATATGGCAGGGGAGTTCTCGGCGGAGGGGAGCTATTAAATTAACGCTATGCCTTACTGGACCACCCAATTACCAAAAAATTTCATTGACACTGAATTTTGAGCCGTCTCTTTTATTTGATTTGCCTACAGCCTAATAAATATTGAGTAAAAAATCCTGAGGTGGGTCAAAAAGGGAGGAACAAAAAAAAATTGTTTCGGATTCGAACCCAGGCACTCCGCATTGCGCAATGGTGAAATTGTGACATGCCATTTAACCTAATTTAACTGATCTGAAAATTAACGTAACCTGAAAAAAGTTTTGTTCCGACAGCAGCCTGTCGGGAAAAGTGCATTTCATTCATGCGACAATCGAGTCAAACCTCATAAGTTAGAACGATATCAATCAATTATGAATGAAATTTAGGCCGGGATAAAGATTTTAATTGCAAATAACTCCTCTAACAAGAGTCCACCTTCCCATATCGTATAGGCAACCAAACCGACTGTGTTTCATTTTCATCATTTTGTTCCCCCTCAGTTGGTGCCAAAAAAAGGGGCCTGCGGTAAAAAGAAACACGATTTTATGATTTTGACTTTCTATACCACGGCCTAAATGTGATTCATAGTTGATTGATATCGTTCTAACTTATGAGGTTTGACTCGATTGTCGCATGAATGAAATGCACTTTTCCCGACAGGCTGCTGTCGGAACTTTCAAACTTGGATTTTTTTTTTTTTTTTTTTTTAGTGCATTTCATTCTGAAAATGCACTATTGGCGATTGCAGCTAAGGAAGACGCTGTCTGCCGGTCATAGAGAAACTAGTGATCCGATAGTGTAAGCGGTATGTTAAATTTTGGATTATTTTCACGTCTTTTAGTGCATTTCATTCAAAAAATGCACTATTGGTCTCGCCCTGATGGTCGCACATATGGGATGTGATACTTTTTTTTCACGTTTCAGAACCCCTAGAACACGAATCCGAGGTCGGTTCGATTGGCTATATATATAGATATTAATATATTTATTTATTTATTTATTTATATATGGTCCCTTGCTTGTTAGCACGATCACGGTCGCAATTTTTGACTTAGGGCAACCAAATTTGGTCTAAAAATCAATAGCGTGAATATCTCCAACGAGTTCGTGATCCAGATGAATCGGTCCACGGGAACGGTGTGAAAGAGGGGTTTGAATTAGTTGAAAATTCGCTACCGCACGGCTGTTGCTGCAATTGCCCCCAAAATTAACTCGAGTGATGAAAAATGAACGCGCTTTCGTATGAGACCCTTTTGAACCAAATCCGTTGATATGGCAGGGGAGTTCTCGGCGGAGGGGAGCTATTAAATTAACGCTACTGGACCACCCAATTACCAAAAAATATCATTGACATTGTATTTTGAGCCGTCTCTTTTATTTGATTTGCCTACAGCCTAATAAATCTTGAGTAAAAAATCCTGAGGTGGGCCAAAAGGGAGGAACAAAAAAAAATTGAAAAAAATTGAAAAAAAATTGTTTCGGATTCGAACCCAGGTACTCCGCATTCCGCAATGGTGAAATTGTGACATACCATTTAACCTAATGCAACTGATCTGAAAATTAACGTAATCTGAAAAAAGTTTTGTTCCGACAGCAGCCTGTCGGGAAAAGTGCATTTCATTCATGCGACAATCGAGTCAAACCTCATAAGTTAGAACGATATCAATCAATTATGAATGAAATTTAGGCCGAGAGAAAGATTTTAATTGCAAATAAAATAAGAGATAGATATAAGAGTCCGCCTTCCCATATCGTATAGGCAACAAACCGACTCTGTTTCATTTTTCATTTTCATCATTCTGTTCCCCCTCAGTTGGTGCCAAAAAAGGGGCCTGCGGTAAAAAGAAACACGATTTGATGATTTTGACTTTCTATATTTTTTATTCTTTTTTTGCCATTTACAACTCGTGGAAAAGTGTGTACATTTATTAATTACGCTAAGGTCGACTAATAGGGCTCGGTATTAGTGCGAGTTGTTAATGAGGGGGTCACTGGTTACTCACGAATATGATGGACATGCACTTCACGCGAGCGTACGCGACCGCGACGGAAGAGTCCGACCTACGGGTGTGCCGTCGATGGAACAACCGCTCAACAACAGAGTCAACGGAGCCGCAGCGAACGCCCGGAGACCGGCGATCAGCAATTTGACGGCGTCGGGGCACAACAGAGAAAAGACCGGTGCTCGCTCGTTTTCTCATGTTGCCCCCTGAAACGTCCCTTCTTCCTCACGGTTTTATCCTTTGCTAGCGTTGCCGCCGACGAGACGACTTTCCCCGAGCTCGGGTGCTGGCCCAAAAACTCCCGGTCTCAGCGCCTTCTTTTTTGTTTCGCCCAGAAGAAATCCTGAAACTACTTCTTGAAATTCACCAACCAACGATTTTGTTAGTTTGTTTTGTTTTGTTTTTTTCAAAGGGTCAACGGTCCAAAACCTGGAAATTGGGTTTTCTGGAGGCAAAATTCAGACAAAATTGCCAAAATTTGGTTATAAGGATGTCAAATCCGCACAATTCGTGAGGAGGGAGTCAAATAAGCGAAATTTGAATTGAGAGGGAGTAAATATACCGTTAAATTTGGCCATTGAGGGAGTCTGATCCAGGACTATCGGAATATCCAAGAACAATCTCGTTAGTTAAATGCTTGAATGAGTCAACCTCACGAAATTTGAATTCCTCAATCAGTCAATCCCCTGGAATTCAGGTTTTGAGGTAGTTTAATTCACAAAATTGAAAGAATGAGCAAAAGAAGAAAAAAAATATTTCGAGGGAGTTAAATCGGCAATCGCGCGAAATTGTGGTTTTATGAACGGGACAACCCCACGCAATTTGGTTTTTGAGTGCGCTTAGTTTCTGAGGGAGCTATTCCCACAAAGTTGTTGGGTTTAGGGGTAAATGAAATCCCGTAAGGTCCGGTGGTGGTTATTGGAAGCTGACAACCTTACAAAAAATATCTGTGTTTGAGAGACCACCCCGTGAAATTCGCTGTTTAAAGAGCATTTGGATTCTTGGAATTTGGATTTTTGAAAGAGCCAAACCCGTGAAATGGGGTCTGTGAAATTTGGGTTTTGAATCAGAAGATCCCGCGAAATGATTTTAAATGAGCGAAAATTCTTCATGTTTCGAGGGAACTAAACACGCAAATTTGAGGGTTTTGGGCCAAAACCCCAAGCGAAATTTATCTTCCGCAGGCCTTCAGAGTAAACCGTGTCTTACGGACTACTGGTGGCCTACCATTTTCACGGTATTTCAATCCCGGCCAAGAAGTCGTTACGTGGGCTCACACCTCTTCTAAGATCACTCGCTGAGCTGCGAGAATGTCCAGAGGCCACTGCTAAGTCGTTGGCGTAACATCCAGCGTGAAACCAAACAGTGAAAAGGGAGGGAGGAGACGCAAGCCTCAACGCTCATCACTCTCATCCCTGGCAGCGCTCTTCAGTGAAAGGACGCGGTGTGGCCGGTGCACTCGCGCGTCTTTGATGCATGAGAGTGGGGCCACTGGCTGTCTCGCATACGTCATCACACCCGCCCGGATCAGTCCAGATGATTTTAGGGATAAATTAAATATTCATGTCTCAATACAGGGTGGAAGGGGATTTTATTTTTTTCAAAAAAAGTCAGTCCCCGTTTGTCCACACTAAATCTGATTGTACGGACAACCCGTGATTCAGAAAACCTTCTTCAAAATGTCCTTTTCAAAAATATTCATAAGCGTTTTCTTAGTTGATTGGCGAGTTTTCGTCAGAAGTGACCAATTTTTAGAAAAAGTAATATTTTTTCTCTTCAAAATCGCTTGTTTTGACCTGCAAAATTCAATCAAGCCTTATGATTTTAACATGCTAAAAAGGTTTAAAACCACATCCAAAGCTATCCTTCGAGTGGAATTCAATGTGTGCGCCTACCAAAGTATCAAAAAATGTCGCTCCGGCAGCTGGCTGTAGGGTTAAGTGCATTACACTACTACAAGTTTCGACGTTTTTAGTTATTTAGCTGTTTTTCGGTATTAATTAACATTTCCCTTTGTGCATCTACATTTTTATAGCCAATCTTGCTGAATAATCGCTAATTAAGTTAAATTAACGAAATTCGTATTTCGTGAAATGTACTCTGTCCGACACCCCAGCGGCCGGAGCGACATTTTTTGTTATATTGGTAGGCGTGCATAATCAATTCGATTCAACGTATAGCTTTGGATAAGGTTTTAGTGCTTTTTATCACGTTAAAATCACAAAACTTGTTCAAATTTTTCAGGTCAAAACAAGCGATTTTGAAGAGAAAAATCATCATTTTTTCTAGGAAATCGTCATTTCTGACGAAAAATCACCAAACAACTAAGAAAACTCTTTTGACTATTTTTGTAAAGGACACTTTGAAGATGTTTTTCTGAATCACGGGTTGACCGTACACTCAGATTTAGTGTGGACAAAAGGGGACTGACTTTTTTTGAAAAAAATTAAATCCCTGATTTGCACGACTTTGAGCCGCATTTAAGGGCACATAAAATAGTTAATATCCTCCACAAATGGCTAATCCTGACAGAATATAGTGTGCTCTTTCCGAATCCATAACCAAAAGTTGCAAAAATGCATATTGAAAGCGAGTTTCTCACATTTAGTTGAAAAAAGTGATGTAAGCTATAAAAATCGTTAGAAAAATCATATCTCGAAGGGTTTTGATTTTCGGACCATGGTGTATATGGTGATTTCGGTCGCAAATGAGGTCTACTTTCACCCAAAAATTTTTGTCGCACTTTTCTCTTCCACCCTGTATTGCGCCGCATTTGAGGCCACAGCTAAAACGTTTTAGCTTTCTTACGGGAGCCCATGCGTATTTTTAATCCGGGCCCCCCTCCCCGTTCCCCCGCACGCTAATGAAGGGGAATTTTCTCACCCCATCCTACCCCAGCCACACACTTCTAGCCTACACACTCATTTTACTCCCGGTCTTAACGACTTGATAATTAGAGGTGAATTTCAAGGTCTTGCGCAGCATTTACAAAATCACGGAGAAACTGTGGTACACGGTGGGGTTTCAAAGGCTGGGCGCTTATTCCCGCTTATATAGCGCCTTATACGCGACTTGAAAATATTGTTTGTATGATGCACTTAAAGTGATCGTTGAGGCTAAAAAATGTCGTGTAGTTATAGAAAAAAAATAAAAAAAATAGTGAGCATTCCAATCAAGTCATTTCCTTTTTATTTTCAAGGGAGCCCTTCCTTTGCAACAGGTGTTGATGTCCGTTGAACGAAAGTTACTATGACGGTGTTGGGTGTGGAGGGTAGAGGGCGTTTTCAAACAAAAATCCTTCGTAGGTGGAATAATTAAGGAAAAAGTGGAATTGAGATAACCCTCGGAAAAGGATGGGGGGAGGGGGTTAAATAGTTGTTTAAAGGTCGCTCTCGGAAGTCGGAGCGACGGTTGGGCAGTTCCCACAGGCGAAAAGAGTTCGTTACAAGACAATGTCCAGGTCGCTCCCCATCCGCCCCTCACCCACCCAACATCACAATCTCACAGTTCCAAGGGCCCCCCGACTGCCTAATTGTTTCACCTAACCCTTTCCCCCATTGGTGGGAGGGGGCGACTCATAGCTACTTCTCTCTGTCCACGGTAAATTGACTTCATCCGTTCCTTTTGGAATAAATCCTGACAATGAGATACGCCTCTTCATTTCCGAAAGAGCTTTTTTTCTCTTTTCTCTCTCTCATTTTATTTTAGATTTCAATGCTCTCGTTCTTCTCAGCTTTTTTTCTTCTTTCCACGACCCTTCATATTCTCCCTGGCTAATGTGCGTTCCTCGAAAAAAAAAAAAAAAAAAAAACTTTCAACCTTTACTTCGGTCAAGGTGATTGAAGTTTCGATCAGGTCACGGTATAATGGGGCGTAATCGCTCTCGATAAAAATTATACGTTGGCGTACGCATATCTTGGCAGCGAATAACCAATAAGCCACCTGAATTTTATAAGCCGGTTCATATGGGCTTGAACCTCGTGGAACTCATGAAGGAAGTGTTTATCGTTGTGAATGACAGGGCTGGGAGGTGGCGGCGGGGGAGATAAAGCATTTTCGAACTAATTTTCAAGGTTGAGAGCACTCGGTTCCGAGTTAAAATAATGACTGAGTCCTGTAGAAATAGATAAGACCTTCTCAAACGACGTTTTCGGTCCATATGTGAAGCGACAATAGAGAATGATTGTTATAATTGTTTTTTTTTTTGTTTTTTGTGCGCAAAAAAGGCTTTTAAAACTGTTAGACTCGCTTCCAAGAAATGGGCCTTTTTTTAAAACATCGCTAGACACCTGACAAGGTTCATAGTTTTTCGCAGGATTGACACTTCTTAATCGAAGAACGAAAGAAGCCATATGGCAAGATGAGGATGGCCCTTCAACAATACTGTCATTATCTTTATACACCGCACCCCCGCAGATGCCACCTTTTATCCGTTCACTACTTGAACGAGAAATAAGGAAGAAAACAATAGGCATAACAGTTTTTTGAGGAAACTGTCTTTAATTGTATCTTTTTTGGCTGGGAGGTGGTGGTGGGGGGAAACATCTGTCCACTCCCTTTCCCCCGTCGAGAAAAATTTAAAACGGAAACAAGAAATACTCGTGTAATTCTCTACGCCCTCCCCTCCACCCACTTCATCGTCTTGGGGTGCCACTTTGTAAAACAAGAAAAAAAAAGAGTCCTGAGTGGTGGTGGAAGAGGAAACTGTAAGGCACGAATCAATTTACATTCCGTTGTTTTTAAGCCATTTACACGGTATAGGCAAATTTCGGGTACCCGTGATGATGACAGGCGGCGGGGGTTTCTATACAAACCCTCATCCCTCCTCCTTAACCAATTGTTTTTCCTGGGAAATGAATGAAAAACGGGTGTTGAACGGAGAGGGAAAAGTCACACTGAGAGATTTGAGTCCGTAGCCCCCCGCACCCATTCCTTATACAGCAACTCGGACTCGGAAGAATGAGAACTCGAGAGAAACGACTGATATGGGTGGACACGCGAAAAACCCACCAACGAAGATTTAAGAGAAAAAAATTACGTAAACAATTTTATAGCTATCGACAGGGTTGGTGCATCACATGCAAACAAGCGAGAAAGTGACTCACTTTTCCTGGAACGTTGTTTTTTTTTTTACTATTATTTTTGTCTTCTTTTTCTAAATGGCAGTGCAACAAAGAATAGGAGACGGACTTCCTTTCGCTAAGCACAGATCTTAGAAAAGAGTTAATCTCTTTTCAAGAGTTCAACCATCTTTTTTTCTTTAAAAAACTCCGTCCTTTTCTTTTCCGGATGTGCCCCGAAATTGCACTACCCACGAGTCTCTTTAAAAACTGAGAGAATTGCACCGTACTATTGAACAAAATGCGGCAGTAAACGAAGTTATTAAACGTATACATTACCTTGAAGTGGGAGGCTCTTGAGACGCCGGTGGTGAGTGTGTGTGTGTGGGGGGGGGGGAGGAGAGAAGCTCAAATCAACCTTGTTTTGTTCTTCGGGAATTACAAAAGAACGGTCGCTAGTTCCAACAGGATAAGTAGATTCCCTGAACAAAATTCGTGGGGTTGGCTCCATAAAAAAAGTCTTGTCGGGTTCTTCTTTCGACAATCCAAATTGCGTGCAAATGGGGTTGGCTGCCTAAATAACCAAATTTCACGTGTCTGACTCCCTTAAATAACAAATTTCGCGGTATTGGTGCTTCGGATTCGGAGCGTGTCTGACGTGAGCTAGTGAAACCCGCTAAATTGGTGTTTGACGGAGCCAACCCCTGTCGAAGTAGTTCCAAGTTGAAGCCAAAATTGCGGAACACATTGTTTGACAGAGCCGCAGAGATGCCGGTAAAATGATATTTTGAGCTATAGTCAAACCCGTGATTTTGCTATTTCAAGCGAGTCAACCCCGTGAAATTGGTTTTTTGACGTACCAAACACTGCGAATTTAATCATTTGAGCTAGTCAACCCCACGAAACAGTTCTTACAAGCATTTAAACAGAGCGAAATTGTTTTTGACGGAACCAATGCCACGAAATGGGTCCTTTGGGTGAGACAAACCAGCGAAATTGGGTCTTTGGATGTGAGTCCTGCAAAATTGGTCTTTTGGGCGAATCGACTTTTAAATTACCTAAAATTTTAAAAAAAGGTCTTTGGAGTGAGCCAATATCCCGCAAAATTGTCCATCGGGTGAGTCAACCCTGAGAAATTAATTTTTGAAAGACCACGACGACTTACATATTGTCAGCTAAACAACGCAGTGAAATTATTGATCTTTTAAAATTGTGAAGTCCATTTCTGAAGGTCTTGAACCCGCGTTTACGTTTTGTACCGACTGTTTATGTCACTGAGAGAAACAAATGCCTCAGAAAAAGTCGTTTCTTCGGCCCGGATTGTTGATTGAAGACTTTTGTCTTCAATATAGTCATCCGGCATTGAGAGAGCAAAAATCTGAGCAGTTCAGATCTACCCCCCCCCCCTAAATTATTGAGGCCAAAATTCCAATTTTTTCACCAATTTACTTACTTTTCATGAAATTATCTTGTTTCTGGGTTAATTTTTTTGGGTTAATGTTCCCGGGTCCTGAGGCCTAAAGGCCTAACGACACAGCTTCATTAGATAAACGCGTATTCACACTATTCAGAGCAGAATCTTGGTGGGGAAGAGCAAGAGCGTGCCATGAACCATGAAATGTACTTTCTCCTCTGAACCAAAATGTGCATTGAGCACGTTAAAATATAATTTTCGTGGGGTTAGCCCTTTCAAAGCCCAAATTTCGTGGATTTGGATCCCAAAGAACCAAATTCTTGGGTTTTAATCACCCAAAAATGCCAACCAGGAGGACGAAACAGTTGATTCCAGAGTCAAATTCCTCTTCACTATGGTCTTGACTGGAATTGTCTTGGTTAGATGGCTATAATTGACAGCTTTCACCCCTTTAAGACCAAATTTCAGAGATTTGGCCCTTGGATAAATTAATTTTGAAGTATTGACTCCTTCAAAATCCAAATTTTCGGGGATGACTGGGGAAATAGTCATATTTCACGGGTGGATATAATGAATAAATCTGTCGCCGGTATTTTAATTAATAAATTAATTAGACTGATATTATCCGGACGACGAAGGAAGGGCATAGCCCAACACGATTCGAGTTTCGGGAAAAAATGGCTCCCCGGCGGGATTTGAACCCGCAACCGCAAAGCGCGTAATCCAGAGGTTGCGGGTTCAAATCCCGCCGGGGAGCCATTTTTTCTCGTAACTCGAATCGTGTTAGGCTATGCCCTTCCATCGTCGTCCGGATAATATCAGTCTAATTAATTTATTAATATTTCACGGGGTTCAAGAAAGCAATTTCACACGTTCATGCTCACGGATTAGGCACTAAGGGAACCCACTTTTGCTGTTTTGGTACCTAATTTTGAGAACCAATTCCACGTTTGGTTCCATAAAAACAAGCATTTCCGGTGGTTTGGCTCTTTCGATGCCCTGCAAAGTTTGCAGATCAGGCTCGTTATAAACCAATCTCATGAACCCGAATCATGTTGTAGAAGGTGAGAACGATAATTTTTAAGAGGCAAATTCAACACGAAGCCACTATTTCTCGATTCCTCAAACATCGGATTGGGGAAGCACCCCCAGCCAGACCACTGGGGGAGCATTAGCTGACCCTGAACCCCACCTAAACCTTATAACTTATAAACAGAAACAAAATTATAAGACAGTAGTAATGAGATTTATTCTAATAGATGAACGCGAGAAACAAAACAGTATAAACTTATTCACTAGAGCAACAAAAAAAAAAAAAAGAATTCCCCTATAAAATCCTGTTACAACTGTATCTAGAAATGTAGACGATCCCCTTGTCACCAGCTGTGAATATGGCTCGTTCAGTGGCGTAGCCAGATCCGCATAATCATGCGTTAGCATTCGATAAATGTGGTACTTTTCTTGGATGACGGAACCTTTTCAAGTACTTCAAATATTTATGGGAGTGGAAGTCGGTGGTGGGAGGGGGAGCTGCGCTCAGTGGTTACTTCGATGGGGGCAGCCCTCGGATTATAACTTGGTAGGGCAGACCATGGGACCCGCTGAGCTGACGTGAGGAAACAGGGTCGTTGAGCCAGCACTGCGCCATGTGTGGGAAGACAGAGGAAACCGCGTCACGGGTAGTGTTGAATCGATACCAGTAAATAGAGTAAAGTATCGATACTTTTCAATCGATACCCAGTAGTTTTGGTATCGATACTTTTTTCGATACCAAGTACTATTTCGATACTTTGATTCGATACAGGGAAATGAGTACTTCAGGAATCGATACTTTTCATTCGATACTGAGTACGATTCGATAATTTTTAATCAATACCGAATATTTTTTAATTTTAAATTTTTTAAATCAATTTAAACACGTGAACTCCCGGCATCGGAAACGTGCCGTTTGAAATGAGTAGGTACTTTAATTGGTATCGAATGGGTATTGATTAAAACTAGTACGATACTGAATCAATACCCATTCGATACCGAGTAAAAGGACTCATTTGAAACGATACCCATTCGATACCGAGTATTTACTCGCTTGAATCAATATCCATTCGATACCGAGTAAAAGTACTCATTTGAATCAATACCCATTCGATACCGAATAAAAGTACTCATTTGAATCAATACCCATTCGATACCGAGTATTTACTCGTTTGAATCAATACCCATTCGATACCGAGTATTTACTCGTTTGAATCAATACCCATTCGATACCGAGTAAAAGTACTCATTTGAATCAATACTCATTCGATACCGAGTATTTACTTGTTTGAATCTATACCCATTCGATACCGAGTAAAAGTACTCATTTGAAACGATACCGAATCAATACCCATTCGATACCGAGTAAAAGTACTCATTTGAATCAATACCCATTCGATACCGAGTATTTACTCGCTTGAGTCAATACCCATTCGAGTACTTTTACTCGGTATCGAATGGGTATTGATTCGGTATCGTTTCAAATGAGTACTTTTACTCGGTATCGAATGGGTATTGATTCAAACAAGTAAATTCTCGGTATCGAATGGGTATCGTTTCAAATGAGTACTTTTACTTGGTATCGAATGGGTATTGATTCAAATGAGTACTTTTACTCGGTATCGAATGGGTATCGTTTCAAATGAGTACTTTTACTCGGTATCGAATGGGTATTGTTTCAAATGAGTAGATGTTCGGTATCGGGTATATTCATTCGGTATCGTAAAAGTAACGGTTAAGGAAGAGAGTTATAAGCTCGGTGCACACTATGCATTTTTCGTAGCATGATTGCTATTTATTTGGAGGTCGAAAGGAAATATATGGTCCCCGGTAGTGACCGGATATTTTTTAAAACCGGTAGGCAATCCTATTTCAAAAGTTGCATATCGAGCTTAAGTAGTCATTGTGTTTCAATTAAAATGAATCTGTATTTGTATAAGGGAGTAGTGATATACGACTCGATAAATCATTAGAGATGGTAGTGCTTTTGGCTTTTGTTGGTTGGTGGTGGAGGGGTTTTATTACAGGCTTGTTGAATCGATACCACTACGGTATCGATACTTTTGAATCAATACCAAGTACTTTTGGTATTGGTACTTCTGTACCGATACCGAGTATATATCGATACTTTTTATACGATACTGTATCAAGTTATATGAGTATCCATACTTTTCATTCCATACCAAGTACCATTCGATACTTCCCATTCGATACTTCAAATGAGTAAAGTATCGATACTTTGTTGGTATCGATTCAACACTAGTCACGGGTGCTCGATGGCGCCTGTTTCCAAAGTGTTGATTATCTTGCTTTGTCTCTTTTATCTGTCGATGGAAATATTCGCAGTTTTCCGCTGAAATTGAAGCATTGAAGTTCCCCTGAAGAACTACTCGACGAACTGTCCGAATTAATGCACAATTTTCCCGACGGACTGAACCAATAAGTTCTTCGCTCGTTGCGTCACAACCCCAGAATCTTCCGAGAAAAAAGAAATCATTGCGTGATCCCAACATTTGTAGTAGGGAAGTTTGGATCAGAGCCCAAAGTTCTCCCTTTTGTTTCTCTATTCCAACCCCTCCTCACCATTGCTCACCACCACCTTCTCCACAACCATGTACCTCAACTTTTAACACTGCCATCCAAAGGGATCGATTTACTGTGACTAAACCAAGGAGTCACAGCTCGTTTCACAGCGACCCCGCGAAACGACGGCTTTTCATCGAAAAGACGTACCCTCCCTTCCACCCCATTCCTCCAGTCCGTCCCTTATTGCCATCAATTTTCTATCAAGAGTAATGATCCTTTGTTTTAAATATAAGGGACGAGAGAGACCCGGTGTGTAGGGAGGGAAGGAGGTTTTGTTACTCACACAAAAAAAAAAAAGACAAGAAAACTATCCCTAATTTTGCTTAGGCCGTATATCTTTTTAAAGAAAAATTAGTAGGGGCTTTCCCAGTAAAAAAGGAGCTCACAGTTATAATTTTTTTTAAACCATCGAAGAACCATAAAATAAGCATTTTTTGATTACAAAACGTAGAAAATGTTAAATTCGTGAGAAAATTACAAAAACGGTTCACCACAATGAAAGAAGATCATTCGAGAATTTCATGGTTGAAAAAATATATGAAACTTATTTTTCTTTCCAATCTGATCTAATCCTGTTGCGTCAATCTCACTACTTCCCCTCTACCTGTTACTCCCCCCCCCTTTTTTTTTTTATGAAGAGGCGAATAATACCCGGCTCTTGACGTTTGTAAGACACTTAGCGTTTTACCTTTTTTGTTTCCAAAGGGAGGAACTTTCTCCGATAATAAGAGCGAAGTATAATTGCGTTATTCCCTCGACTGGCCTATCCCCACCCAACCCTCCCACCTACGCGCGAAAAAGATATGGAAAAGTGATAAAATGAAAGAAAACTTGATTTGAGGCTAACTGTTTTGGTGCTCAGGCCTTGAGTGTGGTCCAGGGGACTTTTTTTCAGGCGTGACCTCGAGTTTGCGGTCGTTTTTCAGTGACTGTAACAAACGTTGATGAATCGAGTTGGTAACTTCCGTGATTTATAGAAAAAAGATTGATATTGAAAGAAAAAGTGTAGGCAACAGGTTGATTAATCCAGCCCCTTTTCCTCGTCATGAACCAGGAATCCGATCTCGCAGATTCATTGTCTGCCACCATCCCCTACTCTTCAGCACCCATCACGTCGTTTCTTTCCCCGTCCCGCACCACTGGATGGAAGAGGAAGGCCCCATAGTTAGGGTTGGTGGAGGCGGGGTGGGACGTTAAGGATGGTTGAGAAGCCAAGAGAGCAGAACTTGTGGGTCAGTGTGTTTGTCTGTGTTCATACACGGTGACGTTTTTCCCTCGGGAGGTAGTCCAGATCGGTGAAACATGAATGAGTGAGAGTAAAATTGTTGCTGGAGGCGGAAGAGTGGGGGTGGAGATATGAAAAATTATACAAAATTGACGGTGTCACACGACTATCACCATACTGCCGTACGGGAAGTAAATGGGATCGGGAAGAGTCATTCCAACACCTTTATAGGACTCGTCCTCAAATTTCGAAGCACTAGGTACCCCAAAAACCCTGTATCGGACAAACTCAAAAAAGCTAAGAGCGTCGCTTGTTTTTCTTCTTAGTTCAACTCTCGGACATCATCTTTCCCCCCAACCACCTCATAGCTTTAAGTAGAGATGGTCGTGTGATTAATTAGACGACTTCAAGGTTCATCACTGTGTGAGAAGGCCTCGCTCCAATCTGCCTGGGAACCATTGTCTACCTTTATACCCTCCTTGCATCATTTTACAGAACTTTTTACTTGGCTTTGCTTTTAATGTTTTTCGACGCAATGCAACGAGTGGGATGTATTTTTTTTTTTTCGTGCCATTTCCTTGGCGGAGTAATGAACTTGTTTAGTTGTGTCCGAGTTTGTCAAAAGACGAGAGAAGATAAAGGACGAAAACGAAATGGACGGCGTAAGATTTTGCGTGAATTAAAAGAGAGCAGAATCTACTTGATTCGGGATGTTATCGCTCAATGGTATCAAGTCATTGGCGTTTATTCCTCCTTTGATTTATTTGTAGGCGTGTTAAATGGGAGCAGTCGGCATATCGTGCCGTCCCGCGGGGTGAACAATAGAGATTTTGTTTTTTAAGAAGGAAAGAGAGCGAACTACCTCGGACGGATGCTCCACCCCTTTTTTTTTGTTGGTAATGGCCCACGAACGTCACATCCTCTACGAAATTGCGCCGATGAAATTAATATTAAGATCACTTTTTCTTATCCTTTTGTCTATAAATTAAAAAAACAACGAAGTATTACAGAGGCGAATGCACAGGGCGAACGCGATCGAGAACGCAAACAATGGTGCCCGTGAACCCCCCCCCCCCACTCCATCAATACTACCACATAGAACTGTTTCAATCGTTGGGAATACCAGAAAAGGGTTGAGGTAGAGGCTTAAAGTTGAGATTGGGCTCAGCCAGGCCTTTTTAATGTGCAAGAGATCGATCCGCCCTCAGACATGTGGCATCGAAAAACGGAATCGAAGTTAAATAATTACTCTCAATTAGCTCACTGGCGGGCTGTATAGAGCAGAGCATCTGGCCTTAGTTAGCTAAGAAAACTGATCGCATTTGGAGATGACAGAAACCTCTCAGCGACCGCAGCACGGGATGTGCAGTTTAGCGGAGGCTATACGCGTTCTTTACCGTATCTACTTTTAATCAGGTCAGCGAGGTCAGACGGACCCGCGCTGGAGCGTTAGTCCTCCCCTTCATGACTTGGTTAGTCGAGTCAGTTCGAGATCAGGAACATGGGGTAGTGGTAACCAGTGCGGCCTCCCCAATTCATGTGAAAGCGTTGATGGCTCTAGGATGGCGGAAACTATACTTGCGTGGCTTTTACAAATAAATTTCGTGCGTATGCGTCTTTGAATAAAAAACAATTTGTGGATTGGCTGCCTCAAAAAACCAATATCGTGGCTTTAGTTTTTTCAAATGAATGATTTCGCGGATTTGGCTCGGCCTACAACCCCCTTTCACATACTGCTACTGCACATACATACTGCATACATGTACTGCACATACATACTGCTAATTTCCCGAGGATTATTTCTCACTCGGAACCCAGAAAACCGAATTTCGCGCCGTTTCGGTACTACTTAAACAGGAAAAATTTCACATGGTTGGGCTCTCCAACAAAAATAAATGAATAAAATTCAACTAAAACTCGGAATTCGTGGGATCCAATCATTAAAAACAAAAAAAATCGTGGAAATTGTGTCATTCGAAAACCAATTTTGCTTCCTCAAAACCCAACTTTCACTCTCTTAATTTTACGGGGTTGCCTCCCTCAAAAAATTATATTCATGGGGTTGACTCTCTTAAATGAACCAATTTCGCGGAATTGATTCCTTCAAAGCCAGATTTCTTGGGTCTACGCTCCTTTAACAACCAAACTTCGCTGGTTTGGCAATCTGTAATTTTAATTAGGCTTTTTCAAAAAATGAATTTTGAGGATTTATCCCAGTCAAACCACACCTTGGCTGATTTTTCTCGCTTAAAAATACAAAACATCGTTGAAAGGTACTTCAAGGTGATTCTAGGCGTTTGAAGGTAAGGTGTTTACGGTGCTTCAAGGAGCTCTATACGGTGTTACAGCGTTGTAAGGTGATTCATGGTGTTTTGTTTTGTTTTTAGCTGTTTTAAGCTGTTTGAATATGTTTTAAGCCGTTGTAAAGTTCTTTACGGTGTTTGAAGGTGCTTTAGATCCAACAGGTGAAGTTGGTTCTTATTGGAAGATGTCTCAATCTCACCCTATTCGGCTTCTGAATAAGCCAAACCCGTGAAATTCGCTTATTTCAAAGAGCCGAGTCGTCAACACTTGTTGACGATCGAAATTTGGTAGGTGGAAAGAGCCAACCTGCGAAAATTGTTTTTCGTTTTGATAAAGAGCCAAGCCCGCGAGCTTCTTTTTTATAAAGAGCCAAGCCCGTCGGGACATTGGTTTTCAAAGGATCCAAACCCGCAAAATTTTGTTATTTGAAGTTGCTCCAACCTCGGGAAATTCCGTCCGCACGAAATGTTTTTCAAAGGCCCGTTCACAAGCTCTATGTTTTCGTTGTGTGGTGTCTATGCAACCTATCGAAATGGGCGTGTTCCTAAATTCATCGATGGATCCGTGCCATCAGTGCCGTAGGTAGGAATTTGTCCTGGGGGGGGGGGAATCAGATTGAAATCTCGTAAGGGTGATGGGAGGGGGGTAATTTCACATTTTAGTCATCATTCCACCCAGCCAGCACACTCTTGAATCTGGACATCTTTCTGGCCTCATCATAGCCTCAATCTCTCAGTTAAGGGCGATTTTTGATCTCTATTCTCAAATTAGCGCTTTTCTCAATTTTGGCCGCAGATTAGTGGTTTTGCCCCACCCCCTCCCATATAATGCGCATTTTCTCAGCTTGAGCAGCAAAGTATCGTTTTTATCCCGTGAACGATGTTTCTTAATTATCCACGAGTTTTGGCGTTTTCCTCAATTTTAGCAGCATATTACCGATTTAAAAAAAATTGTTTACCAGGTAATTAGCACTTTTCTCAGTTTTAGCTGGAAATTAACGTTTTTCTTAAGTGTTTTCCTCAATGTTAGCCGCAAAATAGGGGGACTTTTCACGAATTAGGATTTTTTTGGTTCACCATAAGCAATGCATGAGCGATTTTTCTCAGTTTACTCGCGAATTAGCGGTTTCTTTACCTATTGCCATAAATTGGAGCTTTTTTCAATTTCAGCCTGAAAAGTTGCCTTCAGAATCCGCAAATTGGCAGATATTCAGTTTTTGGCGCAAATTGGAATTTTTCTCAATATCAACCACGAATTAGATCTTTTTTTAAATTGTAGCGGCGACGCGTCGTAGCGTTTCAAACCTGTGAATTAGCGAAGTTTCTCAATTTCAGTCACAAATTGGCATTTGGCGCAATTTTAGCTGTAAATTGGCGATTTTTTCCATTTTTAGCCGCGAATCAGAAATTTTCTCAATTTTTAGGCTTAAAATAAACCTTTGAGACCTGAATAAACCTTTTGACCTGCTGATTATTTTATTTTCTAAATATTACCCGCAAATTAGCGGTTTTTCACATTTTACCACCGCATTAGCAAAACTATATAACTTTTATAGGAATAGATTATTGCTTCTTTTTAGTTCTAACCGTGAATTAGCGTTTTTTAAACATTATACTATAGCCATGCATTTTTCTGAATTTTAGTCACAAAAATGCCTTCAGAAGGTGCGAATTTAAATTATAAATGCAAATTTGTTTTTTTTCAAACCTTTTTTAAACCAAAAAATTTACATCTATCCATCCATTTCTGTCAAGAAATCATTATGTTTAAATTATAAATTTCACGACACTTAATTCTAGAATAAGTGATGTTTCTCAATTTTAGCAGCGAATTTTCGCTTTTTCTAAATTTTAGCAGCGTGGTAGCGTTTCCAACCCGTGCATTACCTACTGAGTTTTGTTAATTTTTGCCAAGAATTGGCGTTTGACTCAATTTAAGCTGGAAATTAGCAATTTTTTCCATTTTTAACTGAGAATTAGCACTTTTCCCCAATTTGAACTGAAAATTAACGTTTTTCTTAATTTTAGCTGCGCTAATTGGTGATTTTTTCAATTTTTGCCGCGAATTAGTGATTTTCTTCATTTTGTATCCGCGAATTAACGTTTTTCCATAACTTTATATCTTGGGCGATTTTACGCCATTTCAGCTGTGAATTTGCCATTTTTGTCCAATTTTAACCTGAAAGTGACTTTTATTTATCAATATTAGGTTTGTTCGTTTGTTGTTCAGTGTAGTGGTGCAGGTGTAGTTGGAGCAGTCCGGGATTTACGTCATTTCTTCAAAGCAAACGAACGCTTTTCGTGCAAATGGCTAACCTTACGGTAACAAAAACGTTACCCTTATGATTTATTTCCGCTTCTCAGAAGGAAATGATTGACGAAAGGTAATTATTGAGCAGGTTATAACATTTCGAGCAGCAAGCTCCTCCTAATTTTTCAGTGTGGATAGTGCTGCACTGAACAGTCCGAGATTTGACAAACGAACGCTTTCAGTGTAGTTCGGGATTACAAAAGGACGCTTTTCGGACTGTTCGTGCAATCCAGAGCAGCTCCGGACGACAAACGAACAAACCTATTATAGCGTGTTTTCTCAACTTTAACCGCGGGGTTTGGCCAAATACAACAATTTTGCGTTGATTTCCACAATTTATTCGTAGAATGGCCTCCATGTACCACGAATCAGCGATTTTTTTCTTAGTTTCAGTCTGGAAGTTGCATCACGAGACCACGAATCAGCGCTTTTTAGCAGCTATACCCACGAATATTACCGATTTTTGTCTGATAGAGGGTCCGGGGCGAACCACCCCCCCCCCCGTACACCGGTACACTACTGCGTTGGGTCTGAAGTCCATGGAAAAAGCTGGACGTACTCGGACCTTTTCGGGCTGCTTTAAGCCAAGAAAATCTGCTAAACCTAATCTACGTGAAACGCTCATTTTTGGCGATTTTATGAGGCTCTTCGTTATGGTACTAGTGCTCCTTTGTTCGTATAATTGTAGCTCCGGGGGAGGGGATCTATCCCCCATATCCCCCCCACGTACCTAGCCCCTGCATTCCATCATTGAATGAATTCACTGCAGCTAATCCTGCAGTGGACGATGTCATGTGATGTGGCCTTAAAGACCTAAATCCACCAACACTCTGACGAGTGCCTCACGAATTTTCCCAACTAATTTGCCGCGGCCGCGCAGTCAACTTCTAGGGTATTTCCGACACTCTGGAATCCGAAAATTGAGTCGTTGAACCGTGTGTTTCCGTTGCGTTTTTGGTTAATTTAGGGGTCGCGTGAATTTTTCCGCAGACGGCGGCCATGACGCTGGCTCGCTGGCGTTTTGTCTCCTTAATTCGGCGCACGATTCACTTCAATTTTTTTCTTTTAGCCATCAAGAGAACACAATTATAGGGTATTGAATTGATGGTCACAAAATCTTGAATTTTTTAAGTTCAAAGTGTTGTTTTATAGGTGACCCTTCCTACAAGACCAAGAAAATCGAAAGCTTCTGGTCTGTATGGCTATAATTTTGAATTCACAAATTCATAAAACCAATACGAGTAATCTGAGGAACGTGACTATATCAACCTTTCACCGCGTATATCTTCCTCCCATTTCGGAATCGAGATTTTTGAATTACAAACGGTTTTTTTCTCTTCAAATCTTTACAAATAAATAAGGATGATGGGAAAGCTACCTATTTCGTTGCTTTAATGCAACCCTTTGAGGATTGTGCAAACTAAATGAACGATAAAAATGTTGTTTACATGTCCTTCTCTCGGTTCGTCGGCGAAGAGCGGGTAGAGGTGGGGGTAAAATGATCTCTTAACAACTGATATTTCACCGTTCGGACTCGCCTATTAATTTTGATTGCACGTTTTCAACCCATACCCCCTCGCCACGTACCCATCTCACCACTTAATTTTTTTTTTTTACTTGGCGTTTAAAAAATGTTGGAGGGGGCGCGGAGGAAGCTTAGAAAGCTAAGAGGTAGATCCCCGACAGTCCACCGGATATTGTCCCATGCAATGAGCATATAATATGAAAACGGTCACGGGTCACGGAACAAACTACTGCCTCTGTATAAAAAAAACTCTCATGCTTTATTACGAATTACCCCCGTGCACTATCTTAACATTCGACGCCAATCATACAACATACAAGCTTTCCGATGAAGAAAGCTTTAAAACAATGGGATATTGTTTGGCATTTTTTCCAGTTCTCTCTCTCTCTCTCTCTCTCTCCTCGGAGGGTTCAATTGAACACGGCAAATTCCCTCAAAGAATGACTGGAGACTCGGCCGTAGGCAAGAGGCAGAGACTTCCAACGTGTTGAATGACGTTTTTTTAGTAAGTCTCTACTACAATTGAAAACCCCCTAGTAAATTGTTTCTCCACACAGTGTTAAATATAGGGCATAACTAAACCGACGCGAATCCTTCTACTTGCTTCTGGAGTCTTGTTCATTCTTTACAAAAATTTTCGAGACCTTTTTGTTCAATTTTCAGTTCACATCCCGGTAAATCTCTTTTCTTTTCTTCCAAACACTAGCCATTAAAAAAGATGAAAGGAAAGAATCAAAAATCGCCCTAGGGACGAGAAGCTCGTCTAATTCAAAGCTGGGTGGTATGCAAATCCCTCGAGCTTTATCCCCCCCCCCCGTATACCTCATAGTTAAAAAGGGAGTAGTCATACACGATCCCAGGGATTGCCGATGTACAGTTTTGAGCATTACGGGTTGATTTTCTTTTAAAATTACTATATAAAAAAGCGAACTGATTAAAAAGCGATCACAAGAATTCGTGGCTTCCGTTCACACAGGCCCCTCTCTCCTTTTTTAAAACTTTTTTTTTTTGTGAAGTGGCCCCTCGCGGGCAGACAATGGGACAAGAATTGGTTAATGATAGAAGGTTTCAAACAATTTTGTGGTGTAGATGTTCCTTTTCAGGGTCCCTGCGGTCATTCATGGTTTGCCCGAACCGGGCCTATTCCCTACGGTGGATTTGCTACGCATGCCTTCCAAAGCTTTTTACACTAGCTCCTTCATTCATTTTCTTCTCTTCTACTACGTTCTTTCACCCCCCTCGCCCCAGCCAACTCGAACACAACAACAAAAAACCGTCGAGTTTTCGTTCTCACTTTTTTAAAACTTTTTTAACGTGTCGATGAAAACGACCACCCTCACATCCTGTCTTATGGGAAAAAGAGTGTATAAAATAAAGTCTTAATACTCGAAATGAATCGATTCACGCTCGCAAAAAAAAATATTGGAGCTAATTGTTACTCCCCGCACTTCATCTTTCCACCCCCCCCCCCCAAATAGTCAGGAACACCAGGAAGAGATTGTCACTGTCCTGAGGATATTGAAATGAGGGTCTCTCTCCACCCCTCGACTTGACACCCCCCTCGCCTAAACGATCTACCGAGAAAGCTTGTGTTCTTCGTATGACACATCGTACGAGTCGTAGACCGCAACCATAGAATAATCAGCGCATTGTTCTCGTGTGGGTACTGAACAACGAACGATTTATGCGCAATGAAAAGGAAGTAAAAAAAAACCTTCAGTGGTTTGATAGGAGCATGGGTGAGGGGAAGTTAGTCAGTAACCCGCCTCAAAAGTAGCAACTTGGGGGCATAATTAACGGTTACTGGTGGGGGGGGGGGAGCTAAAATATAAAACTGACAAAATTGTTGGCGATTAATTTCCGTTGTATGGGAAGAATACATATAGAGTCAGACTTCGAGGCAAAGCCACCGATCCTCGCCAAGATAAAAAGCAAAAATCGATAGTTTCCTGCAAGAATTTGTGGTGTTAAATTCAGAGTTTTGAACCGGTTGAGCTGATCGAGCAGTTTCGAGTCATAGACAAGCCGTTGAAGAGAGTCTGTCGGCCGTAATTCACGAATTTCCCCCCCAACCTTCGGTTGCGCAATCGACAGGCCCTGCACCAGCAGTGTTCCAAAGTGGAGCATCGATGGACGTTGACAAAGCCAACTCAGTGAAAAGTGGAAAGGCCGTGATATTTGATTTTTAGAGATAAAAAACAAAGAAATTTGGTGCTCTGAAATGGTTAAGAGACAAACCCACAAAATTTGGTTTTAAATGTCCAAACTCACGTTATTTCGTTCTTTGCATGAGCCAGATTTGCGAAATTGATTTTTGTGAGAGCCAATCCCGTGAAGTGGTTTTAGAAGGAAGCGGAATCCACGTAAAATATCCACGTTAAAAAAAAAAAAAAGTTGCAGGTCACTATGGAATTATTAATTAATAATTAAATGACGTTTTACCGCGAAATCCTAATCGACCGTCCTGGGAGTTAAAGAGGAAGAGCCTTGACACATGTGCGGGAGTCGAGAACACAGAAAGCACAGTAAAGCAAACGTCTGCAGAGTGCAGTCACGCAATCGACTGACTCGGGATCCGAAGAAGAGCTTTGAAAAACGTTGACCAAGCCGAACCATCATGTCAAATTCGTTTTTCTTTTAAAAGGAAGGCACCGAAATTTGATTTTTGAGGTTTTGAGGATTTTTTTTGTTTTGAGAACCTACCTCGCAAAATGATTCTCAAAAGAAGTGAAATCTGCAAAACAGAAAAGGCTCAAACACCGAAAATGTCCAATCGCTGAAAAACTACACCCCCAAAAGCGCTCCAACCACAGAAAAGGTCCAACTACAGAAAAGGTCCAACCACAGGAAAGGATCAGCCGGTCAACTCCTGAAAAAATCCTGCCACAGAAACCTAAATATTACCTCAACTCTTTGACAACAACTTTGAGAGGCTCTCACGATAGTAACGATGGCTGTTAAGATGGATGCGGACCGACCGAATTTTTCAATTGACGATTATCCGAGGGACTCATACACCACGTCCGGCTCAAAAAACACCTCTTTGATCAATTCACCTTAAAACCACCCAAATTTGACAAATTGACCATATAATGCCCCGAAGAATACGAAGGTTTGACGCAGGCGCACCTCACTGGAAGGTTCTGAGAATTTCCCGAATTTGGCGCTTGGAGAAGTGAATTTCGTGAGCTTGGCGTTGGCCCTTTCAAAATTCAGGGATTTTGAATTTGAAAACCTTTGAAATCCTTATTTCCAGGGTGTTGGCTCATTGTAAAGAGCGCAATTTTCGCGGATCGGGCTCCTTTAAAAAAAACAACAAAGAAACACCGTTTCGCAGGGTTGGGACCATTCGAAACCAATTTATTGGGATTTGCTATCCCCCCCCCCCACACACACACTTCAAAATTCGCCGGGTTGGTCCACTGGAAAAGAAAAGCCAATTTGGCGCCACGGAACTATCCATTTTGGTCCAGAATACCATTATGAAGTCTAAAAAATATTGTTCTTTTTTTGCCTCTGAGGTAGAATAACGCGCTCCATAACCAACAATTTTGCTCTAAACTTCATGATTCTAGCTGTCAGTGGTGTTTGTGTGGGTTGGTGGGTTAAGGGCGGGTGGTGATTATTTCAGAAGGGATGCTGTGAAGCCCGATCGAGAGCGGGCGTGAATCTGAAAACTCGACGAAACTGTTTAACGATTTTTAAAATCTGAATTCCCCATAAAAAGAACTTCATGCGATGAATCGTTTTATTCTCATGCTCGTTCGGAATTTGTTTAATTTAAAAAAGAAAGAGAGAAAAAACAACAGATTTTTATCACAAACGCTCGTGAAAAAATGTGTGGTGGGATCTCCCTCTATACCCCTTCCCCACCCCTTTTCATTCCACCGCTCCTTTGCCGGTAAATAGAATTGAGGCGCGATATTAGGCGACTATGAGTGGTAAAATGAGTTATGATGATGATCCGCCCCCTCTTTCTAAACATGGGGTAGACGGTGGGGTGCAGGGTGAGAGAGAACAAACCAAAAGCAACGAAAAGATCAAATAAATGCCCGCCGCTGATGGAGAAGCTGAGCTAACAACAATTTTTCTTATCTTAATAATAACATGCAACACCTAGTTAATCACGTCATGATCTTCTTTTTTTAAACAAAATGTGAGACATAATTCACTCTACCCCCTCCCCTCCTCTCGGAACCGTTAAAAGGCGACTCCGTTTTAATAGGGCCCGAAGGCAGCAAATTTTTCCCCGTTATCGTGCCTTATGCTAGAAGATTTATTGAAAATTCCATCGAGGGAGAGGAAGTTGGAGCCCTACGTTACGTGTGTCGCGAAGCAGAACTTTCGCGGAGGGACTAGTCGTGGTTGGAGTGGTCAATGGAATGGTTGATGTTGTGGGGAGGGGGGATTTCTCTATAGCCGACAAGGAAAGAAAAACAACCCATGTCGCCTCGTTTTTCCTCTCTTGATCTTCTTTTTCCTGTAAAGCTGTGCATATCGCTTATACGCTACGCCCCCTCTGCCCCATCTCCCCATCCAAACCCCACAAGACTTGTGGGAACGGACAACAATGGACATTGTAGCCTCCGTTACGTCACTTCCGCTTCATAATCACCCCCAGTCCTCCCTCCTCCATCAATTCATCACCATCATTTTTTTCGGTTTGAAGGTCTCTCTCTCACCCTCTTTCTCACTCTCTCTCTTTCTCTCCTCCCCGTTCTCCTATACCCAACCGAATTACCGTGGCATCACAATTGATTCTGTGGTGAATTTTTTAGGGGTGCGGGGTGTAATATGTGTCTCCCCCCCCATCTTACAGTTTAAAAATATTTTGTTTATGTATTTGTACTGACTATTT
The DNA here is from genome assembly GCA_038030265.1 of Corythucha ciliata. Taxonomy (NCBI): domain Eukaryota; kingdom Metazoa; phylum Arthropoda; class Insecta; order Hemiptera; family Tingidae; genus Corythucha; species Corythucha ciliata. Next base: position 26,734,897 of record CM075943.1, read on the forward strand.
TCGATTACTAAATTGACACTTTTCATCACTTTTTAAAGGGATGAAGGTGTTTTACTCTGGAGGATCCGAAGATCGAGATGATTCAGGTAAACAAACAAAAATTAATGACCTATTTTTATGATTGTTAATGCTTTAAGGATGCACTCGTAAGCAAAGGGGTTTACGCTGCACTTATTAAGCTTTCCAAGAGGTATCATTAATAAAAAACGTTTTCCCAGGAATAAAACCAAAAGTGAGGCCCTCACCGAAGGACCGTAGGGAGGGGTGTCGGTTCTACTGATAAATGTGGGAGAATCTGCCATTCTTTCTCACACTTGATTTTCTTTTTGGAAGACATCACTTTACCGGTTTTATTTGTCCTAGCCTGACTGGTGGGGATGGGGGGGCTTTTACGCCCTAATGCGTTTTTAAAAATACGAAATTATCCCAGAAAAAAATGTTTTTGTTCGAATGAAAAGGATGGGGGCGATGAGATTTAACCTGATAGGCATGAATTCTTGAGGGGGAAAAAAGGGAATAATCGTTCATAGTTTTAGCATAAAACATGAAGTAAACGTGTTGGTATTAAATAATACAATATAATGTTATAAAAACAACGCAGCAGTGAAAGTATAATGGGTTGTAACGAGAGGGAAATTCCGATTTGCATGAAATGTCAGTCAGAACAACAACAAAAAAGTTACATCGGAGGTTAATTGTCGCGTATGATCTCATAACTCCCCCCCTCCCTGCGAACTGGTCACAACCACATTTAAGGGACAACAAATACCTAAATGGGTTCTAGGGACTCGGTTTCTTGAATTAACGAGTTTTCAAAGCAATAGTATATTATGGAGCCATTTTCGTATTTTGAACTTAATATACGAGAATTCTAAGGCTTGTCCGAAAGATCGCTATTGACGGGCACAGCTCACGGAGTCGGAAATTATTTTGCCTAGACTGAAACGTAAAGTTTTTATATCAAGAAATCCTCGAAAAAGAAAAAAAAAACCATAGCCAATAGTTCAGACCGCAGCCATGGCCATAGCGACAATATGGCCAGTTTATTAGTAACGTAGGATGTTTGGGCCAAAAATTAATTTAGAAACAGCGAATTGATGGAAGGGGAGGGGGGTCAATGCCGGGGGACCAAATAACCGTATTGCTGATGAGTTGTTCGAGTCAGCCGCAACCTCACGAAATGTTTGTTTAAAGACCCACCATGCTTCTATGTCCTTTTGACTTTATGTTCATTATGTTTCTATAATGAGACAAACACTTGAAAGTGGCTTTTGAGGAATTATCAATGCCAGTCAAATTGACATTTTGATATCAAAGAACGCGGAATTTGATTGTTTGGAAGAGCCAAGCTCACAACATTTGGGGGCGGACGTAAAGGGTCAAAACCGCAAAATTTGGGTTCTTTGAAGCCTCTAGCCTCGCTAAGAGAAAGCGAAACACATGAATGGTTGGTTTTAAATTAGGCAAACCCGTCAAATAGGGTAGAACTCGAATAATTTGATTCTTTCAACAAAATTTAGAGGTTAATCATGCGAAATTGGATTTTGCTGCTCGGAAATCACAACATTTTTCCACCTAACCAAACGCGATACAACCACGCAAAATTGGTATTTATAGAGCCACATCCACTGAATTTGAATCTTTTAATGCCCATGAAATTCGGGTATTTGAATAACCAAGCAGGTTAAACTGTGTTTTAATGGCCCAAAACAGTTCTTGAATTAAGTTCAGAGACTTTCAAACGCTCAAAATTTGGTCATTATATCCTGAAATTGGTTTTTGGTAGATCTGAAAACCGCGAAACATTTTTAAAAAAAATAAGTGAGTGAGCAAAACTGACTAAATTGGTGTTTATAATAATAGAAACTCGCGATATTAGGTTTTTAAAGAGCCAAAGCTCGTGAAATTGGCTTTCGCGAGACTAAAACCCGCGAATTCCAATTTAAAGACAGACGCCTTGATATTGGGTTTTATAGGTCCAAACCGGCCAAGGTTTGTTCCTCGAAGCACTCAGACCGTCTCAAAATGATTTTTGAGAGATCCAAAGCCGAGTTTGGCTAATAGAGTTTCAACGCGGTATTCCAATTTAACGACCCAATAAAGCCACAAAACTCGGAATTATCCAAACCCTAGGGCCCGTATTTATGAACGTTCCTTGTAACTTCCTTGAGTCAAGGAACCATGGAGAACGGTTTTTATCACAGTATTAACATCTGGGGGACTGTTCTGCAAAATTTCATAGTGTTCCTAGGAATATCCTTTCCACCCGTCCGACCCGAATTAAATCACATGTTGATGGGGAGAACGGGCGGAAAGAGACAGTGATAGTGACAGTAAAAAGTTATAGAACAGGCCCCCTGTTCTAACGAATTTCAAGGGAGGGTTCTTTTACGTCAAGAAACGTTCATAAATACAGGCATAGAAATTCTTCGTCCTGGAATTGAGAACGCTCACAATTTGGTCATATAGATCATGAAATTGGTTTTTGATAGGTCCGAAAACCACGAAATTTTGTTCTTCGTTCGCGAGTTCTTTGAGTCAGGCAGTAGGTACAAAATAAATTGTTTAAGGTCGGTTACCGCAACATTTGATTTCAGAGCATTCAGAGCCCTCAGAGGTTGTTTTTGTGAGACAAGCCTGGCTTGTAAGAGCCCAAACCCGCGAAATCTTTTTTTTTAAAGATCAGAACGCACGAATTTGCTTATTGAATAAGGTCAAACTCTCAAAATTAGCCTCTTCAAAACTGCCAGACGGTTTTTGCGTGGAACCAAACCCACGAGATTTGGTTTTTTAAAGACCAACAATCTCGTGAAAATAGTTTTTAGAGGTCCCAAACTAAGAAACTTTATTCTTTGGAAGATCGAACTTCACAGGGCTGGCGTTTAAGAAAGCGAGAGAGCCTTGGCGATTGGGGTTAAACCGCGAATTTTGTTTTGAAAGGAGCCAAGTGAATGAGGTCACTTCGGGACAATATTAGGTCTGTTCGCGAAGCTACACTGGGTTGCCCGAGGGTACACTCGGGCGCCCGAAAAGCGTTCGCGAGCAGACGAGTGTAGTTAGTGTAGCGAGTGTAGGGCGTTCGCGATGAGTTCAGAGCTACTCCGGCTGCCCGAAGTTACTCCAATTTTTTGTTATAAATTGATAACTCTTATCTAACATGCACAGGAGTGAGAAAATATCACGACTGTTATGAATTTACACTGGCTGCTCTGAAAGCGTTCGTGTAACAAAAAAATCCTCGCTGCCCTCGCCTACGCCAGCTACCCCAACCTGCCCTAAACTACACTACACTACACTACACTACCCTACACTTTTTTCTCCGCGAACAGACCTTTTATTATATTTCAGTGGGACAATCCGTGAAGTTGCTTTTAAGCGCCTCGATGGTGTAATGGATATGTCGTAGTCACTTGCCGTAATTTGGCATTTCATGAAATAACCAGCCATTTCATGAAGTGCGCACTCTTGATGTAACAGTGAGGTTAGAACACCATCTGACCAGGAATTTTGGTCATTTCATGAAATGCATCCAGCCTCTGGGCACTTCATGAAATACGAAAGGATTACACCATGTGTCCAGTCATTTCAAGAAATGACCAGAGTGAGTTGGGTTGGCATTTCAAGAAATGACCAGAGTGACTCGGCCACGTAGTGTAATCGCTCGTGTATTCCATGAAGTGCCCAGAGGCAGGATGCATTTCATGAAATGACCGGAATTCCTGGTCAGATAGTGTTCTAACCTCACTGTTACATCAAGAGCGCGCATTTCATGAAATGGCTGGTCATTTCATGAAATGACAAATTACGGCATGTGACCACGACAGATACAATACTCGCTTCGTAACCCAGAGGGCCTGGGTTCGAATCCAGCGGGCCTGGGTTCGAATCCAGCTATTGCCCATTACACTATAAGGCTGCGGCGAGCTGTGACACGGCTCACTCGGCTTCGTGTGGGCGTTCACGGCGGTGTGCGTATGACAAACCGCGCATCGACCGAAACGCCCGCGTAGTACGGGTGTGAAGTGCACAGCTGATGGAGTTACAGGGTATGGTGTAAGAGCCACACGAGCATAGCCGCCAGCGGGCTCGGTAGATCCGAGTCCGTACCCTCAAGAAAAAAAAAAAAAAAAAAAAAAAAAAAAAAAAGAAAAAGAAAAAAAAAAGCTTTTATATGAGCCGCCTCATCAAAACTGGGTTTTAAAGCGGCCCATATCACCACAATAAATATTGCGCAAACTATGGGTTGTAAAATAAAATTGAACGTTTGTGGGTTGTATTGATGGGTTGCACAATATAATGTACTACTCATTTTTATTCTGTAAACATCTAGAAACAAAATATTGCGCAATCTAGTTTGTGCAATAATATTGTACGCCTACGGACCCCTTAAAAGTGGTGAAACCCACGAAATAAGAATTTTTGAAGGTGAAATTCAGTTTTTTTAATGTACACTGTCACCGCAACCAGCGGAATTTGGCTGTATACGAACGAAAACCCGAGAAACTTGCCGTCTGAAGACACCGTGATTGCAAAATTCAGTTCAATGAATGCGTGACTCCCACAAAGTCGGTTTTCAAATTCAAATCCGTGTAATTTGGTTCTTGAAAGTGCCAAACCCTCTAAATTTTGTTTAGAAAGATCCAAGCTCGCGGAATTTGGTTTATTTGAACCCAACTTCGCGAAATTGAAAATTGATTCTGTGAAATAGGTTTTTGCACTCGGTGAATCGGGGAAATCCTGATTTAATGGAGCTAAACACGCTAAATTTTTCATTTAAGAATCCAACTACCGACGTGAAATTTGTTTTTTGACCAGAAAAATCAGCCAAGTTGGTTTTTTGGGGGAACTAACCGTGCGAAATCTGAGAAAATGTGAATGAGAATGTGCCTACCCCGCGCAATTGGGTCCCGAGTGAGGGGAATCCGCAAAATTTGGTGTTTTATTCCCCAACTCTGATCGAACTCTGTTAAAAGACTATAATGCTATATGCCCTTTATGGGAAACTATTCATCCGGGCCCTTAATGTTACAACAAAATTTAAGCCTGTATAGGGGGGGGGGGAGTCGGTAATGCTAAAATATTTTCCAAGTTTCAAATATAGTTACCACCAACGGCCAATAGATCTTATCGCATGGTAAAACTTCCAGGTCAGTGGAGCTCCCTGCAGACTGTGACAAACACTAGTGTATTGCGGGGTGGGTATATTTTGAAGAGTGAGAAAAACACACTCTCTCCCCTTCGAGGGGGCGGCGTTGAAAATGTGTTCCGCCCCTTCTCACGGTGTGGCTATGGACGGGCGGGGGACGTGGTCATTATCGGAGATGTAACTCATCCGAGTGGGGGCGTCATTTAAAACGTTCAGACTCATGTGACCGGTTTTACCTTTGGTATCGTGATTTTCATTGATAAAAGTTTAGCCGCCTCCTTCCAACCTCCCTCCCGCCAAACATCGATCGCGTAACGTTCCCAACGCGACTACCTATTTTGTATTTATTTTTTATTCTAAATCTTACACGACTCAACCTTTTCACGTCATTTTCTTACAAAAAATAACAAAAAGCAATTTGTTTCTCAATTCGGTTCGAATCTTAAGAAAGAGCGCAAGAGACAGAAATAAAAAAGAATTCCTTTAGTTTTCCCAATTGTACAACTATCTTGTGGTTTCATACTTTGAAGTAAAAATGTGGAAGGACACAAAAGATGCCTGGTAATTGCCGTATCGCCGCAGTATAAATTGTTGCAGATCGTTCCTGCCGGCTCTTTATGGCCCGAGTAAAACGCTTTTAACGGAAATATTCGGCGGGGAGGGAGATTTCTGTGGTGAGCGGAGAAGAGAGGGATCAGTGGGAACTCATACAGTGGTGGTCTAATAGTTTTTTAAACAAATTTTAAAATTCATGGAAATTCATCAAAACACGGTAGCCCACCTACGTTATAAGGGTTTTGTTCACCGGTGTGCCCCCCCCCCCCCGATCACACGACTACCTTTAACACCACGACCTTGATATCTTTTTTTTCAGTCTTTTAGACTATTAAACCGACGGTTCTCACGCCTTGCGTTAGCGGTAGAGCATCGAACGCTTAAAATAAAAGAGAGTGAGGAAGGAAAAAGAACATTTTTAAAAAAATGTACCGCTGGACCTGGGGAATTCGGTCCGGTAAAACATTACAACTTTTGGGCCTTGGAATATTCGTCCCGTATACCGGGAGAACAATAAAAAATAAAAAAAAACCTGATATGATGCTCGGCCGACGTGTTTTTTTTTTTTTTTTTTTTTAAATGACACCGTGAATTAATATTTAAAGGGAGGAAAAGAGGAATTTCAAAGGTTTTTCGTTGTTCTCACACTAAAAGAGATCTCTTTTTGGCAACAGTCAAACTCTTGAGCTATTTAGTTTTTGAAGAGCCCTTACACCCCCCCTCCCACAGCACTACCACTAACCCATTCTTGAAAGCCTTTTCACTAAAGAGGAGGCATCATCTACTAAAAGGTTTTGTACACGCCCCGTGTTTAAAAGTGAAGGGCCCTGTGGATTATGGGGGGGGGGAGGAGTTTGGGGATGAAAGGAAAAGCCTGGAAGTTTGTTGTGTTAAGAATTCATACGAGGGATGTTGGATGATGTTACGGGAAGCCGGGGAGGTAGGGGTAGTAATGATGAGACGGGGTAAAACTGGATAGAGAGAGAGTAAAGGGAAAAGGCTGTTAGAATATGGAGTAGTCAAGTTTTGAGTGGTTGCAGCGGTAGGAGATAGGTGAACGGGGCGGGGAGGGTACTGTGGCTGGCATTACATATTTACCAGAAAATGGGTTGAAGGGGATGAGGGAGGGTTGTCCCATGGAAAGCTTTGTACCGCAAATCGTATTACGCAAACCCTAATTGAACCACAAACTAGCTAAATTTGACGCTTTTTCCTTGGTGACAGAGATGAAAGAGAAGGCTGAAGGGAGGGGCCTATCAATAGAGAGAGAGAGAGAGAGAGAGAGAGCAAAAAAATTATCTTCCTGTGACGCAATTTCATATTTTTCCTTTTTTTTATTAAGCATTTCGACCCGTTTATAGGGCAAGTGATAACAAGCGGTACTAAAACCTCGAAACTGCCACAAACGTAAATCATCTAAAGCACAATGGGTGGGGGGGGGGTCTATATCGCCCCTTCTCCCCACTGGATCGCCATATCCCCCAAGCGAGAGACAATGAGTGAATTAGTGGTAATTTGCATCTGTTGGAAACCTTAAGGGCAGCGTGGGGCTCACAGGGAGAGAGGAAGCTTCGGTTGGCTCCCCGCGACGGTGGGAATACTCAGGGAAAATCCCCGTGTGATCTCCAGAGTGGAACCACCTACGCGCTCCGCCCCCCCCCCCCTCATAAATAATCTCTTTGGTCCCCGTACTAAGTTCTTCTCTGCACTAACAAAGGGTTGACCTGCGCTACGCCGATGCACGGGTGCAACCAGAATTTCGACTGCGGTATTCGTTATCGAGGATGCCAGTAGGGCAAATTTTAGCGATTCTTATCGCCCATTAGCCATTTTTGAATGTAATCTCGCTAGGTGGCGATTCTCGTATTGTGAGCGGCTACAGCGGGCCACTTAATAAAAGGGCCCGTCAACCACCACAGTGCTTGCCCGCTAAAACTAATTTACCCAACGCCCAAGAAGTTAATAAGTAAAATAATTTGGTCCTTTTTTTTACGTTTGCGACCTCATTTTACTTTGTTTAATTACAATAAATAAAGGAGTAAAAGTCAGTGCACTTGACGTTGAAAATCGAGCGGAACTCTTCTTTTTAAAGGCTGGTTATTACCAGCTCTCTATTTGTGGAAACTCAAAGAAAAAAAGGTGTTAAAGTTGAGATGACTGAATGAGTGGGGAGGGGGGTTCTAGTTAAAAATGACAAGTTCATTTCGAGAAAGATTTAACCCCCCTCCCCATCCCGCTAAACCCAGTTGATGAAGGCATGTGTGTGGGCTTCGCACCCCATCAGATTCACAGTTGCGGAACCAATTTGCCGCAAAAACTCAACACGTCTTGCGTTTTTAAAACGGGACCTCACGCGCCAAATACACCTCCCCCCGCCCACGGTCACCTCATCCATTTTGACGACGTTGGGAAGGACTGGAAAGTGGCATTAATGAGAGGGCAAAATTATCAATATTAATTGAGTAAATCGTACAATAGACCGAGGTAACCCGACCCCTGCCAGCTCGACCGTTAAATTGGTGAGAAGAGAATCGGGTGGGGGCAATATCCGAAATGCCCATCCGAATATGCCAAACCGACGAATTTTGGATTTTGACCGAGCCAAATCTACGAATATTCCAGCCAATCCGGCAAATGTCGTTTTTTTAAGCGAGGGCCAAGACTACAAATTTCGTTTTTTAAAAGAACCAAGTCTGTGCATTTAGTGTACGATGTATCAAAACTCTTTAGAAAGTTTCTTGAATGAACCAAACCCGCTAAATTATGTATTTTTAAGAGCCGAACTAACAAAACAAGTGAACTTTGGTTCCTGCGGCAACTGGAAAACTAGAAAAATTGGCTTCTGAAAGAGCCAAACCCACAAAGAGTCGCTTTGAGAGCCAATTCCGTGACGGTAAGTTTAGCGAGACCTGTTGGAGTTGTGGCGTTGACTGCTGATGAAATAGTCGAGCGGCGTTAGTTGTTGCTGAAAGTACCGAGCGTCGATATGAACGGAGTGGGTTGAGGCGTGGTAACGTTGCCCCCCCCCCCCTATAGAGACAATTTTAATCAGAGTTTTGTGCGTTTCTAGTCGGGGGTCACCATTTGAACGATATGAAATTTGGCCGTGAAATCTGAAAAGGGAGGACGAATTTATTTGATAAAGTTATGTATGCCGAATTATACATGATGATGGAGTCGCCACAAGGGTTAATATCCGCGGTCAAAAAAGGCGGTTCAACTCGGGAAATCGAGAAAACACGATTCCATCTGGGCGAACAGTTTCGCACGTTTGGCTTTCTGAAAAGATAATTTTGCGAGGTTCGTGTTTATTCAAAGAACCAAATTTCACGGGTTTTCTTACTTGAATAACAAAGTTTTCCGGGCTCAACATGAAAAAAATGAATGTCGTGGGGTTGGCTCATTAAGATGACAAACAAAAAATGTCACAACTTCTGCTCGTCCAAAGATCAAATGATCAAATTCCGTGGGTTTGGCTATGTGAAGCAGCCAGCTGCGCAAGCGCCCCGGCCTATTCAACAGACTTCCGAGTGAGCCGATTGCGTGGCCATAGACGCCGAAATCGTGAGTAAAAACCCCCACCATGGCTCGTTTGATCGAAAATTCGTTTCCATTTTTGAAATCCTCGTGCTGTGAACGCGATCACGAAGGTGTCCAACGTAAGCAAGAAAAATGTATAGGATTTACTCCACCCTGCACTCGTTTAAAAATAATTTCGTTGGGTTCACTCTAACAAACATCAATTCCCCGGGATAGCTACATCATGATGTCCAGATTTCGGAGGCATTGATCCCTAAAATCCAAATTTCTCGGACTTGGATGATGGATGATTAAAAGCTCAAATTTTACGGGTTCTGCTTTCAATGGGGGTGGTTGGTGGGTTCAGTGAACCAAATTTCGAGGGTTCGGTTCCTCAAAAACTTTTGTAGGACGTTGGCGCTATCAAAACCAATTTTTCGAGGTTGATTCTTTCAAAGGTACCAAATTTCTTAGCATTGAACCTTTGAAAACCGATTTTACGGGATTGGCCCTTTAAAAAGCCAAAATTTCGCGGGTTTGGCTCTCTTCAAAGTCATTTGTGGATTTGGACTCCTTCAAAAAACTAACTAATTCGTGGACTTGGGTTCACTACAGACCAATTTCGACGGTTTGTCTCTCACAAACGAAATGTAAAGGTGTCGGAGCACTAAAACCCCAACTTTGCGGGCTCGGCTCTCAACGCCGCTCGACACCTCAACACCGCTCGACGCCTCAATCCACTCCGTTCATATCGACGCTCGGTACTTTCAGCAACAACGAACGCCGCTCGACCATTTCATCAGCAGCCAACGCCACAACTCCAACAGGTCTCGCTGAACTCACCCGGCACGAGGCCTTGGCTTCCAGCTCCACGGCTTCAGGACTTGTTCTGCCCGTTACACCCCCGGCACAAGGTCCTGGCCCTGTTGCACGTTGAGCCAACTACCGCATTCAACCCGCTGCGCTCAACCACCCTCTTCAGTTGTCAGTTCTTCACCCACCTCTTTGCAGTCTCACCTCAACACTCCGGCTATACCTCGACACGGTCTCCTCTCGTCACAGAGGCAACAATCACCGATTTTTTTTAAATATGTAGTTCGCTCACGTCATTGGCGTCTGAAAATGACGAATCTCCTCCATCACGTCTTCAAGAAAACCGGACTTCCAGTCTTCCAAGGGGGGGGGGGCTGAAGTGGCGACTCCATCATAATTTATAATTCACCACATAAGACTTTATCAAATATATTCGTCCCCCCTTTTCACGGCCTTTCATATCCTTCACACTCTTGACCATCCGAAATCAAGCATTTTCGGCCCCCCCCCCCCAACGAACATTATTCGATTTCTCGAGTGGTATGCCACCCCAACGTTTCAACTGTATAGATAGCCAGCCACTCCCACTACATGCACCTGAACCACCATCAAAATTCTCCTAATTCCTCCAACTAATTATCATTTTCTCCGCTAGTTAATTCTTCAAACAAAGCGATTTCCTTTTTAAAGCTAAACCAGTGACCCGCTCTGTTTTTTTAATAATCTGATTTGACCCCGTTCGGCCTGCTTTTCCACAGAAAATACGTTTAATTTACGCTTCGGATGATGAGTGGGTTGTCTTGGGTGGTGGTGTGGGGGCTTTTTGTTTTTGCCGTACGACCTTCTTACACACCGAGAGGCAGATGAGCCGTAACACGGTGGTTCCTCTTACTTTTTCGGTGGGGACGAGGATTGACAAGTTATCCCCTAAAGCACTATACCGCGCGCTATACCTCATCGCACAACCTGTAACGTTTTTCTTCTGATTGGGAGGAGGGGGGTTGGGTGGTCGTCTTTTTGCCCCCCTTCTGTGATGGATGAAGCCAAAAAGAGCAGCACCCTGTGAAATATGTATCTTGTTGGGTGATGGAAGTGCGGGGGGAGGTAACGAAAAAAGTCTCTTTCATTTCGTGGTTGGCCGCCTTCGGCTCTTCATCAACATTTTTTTTGTTCCCCCTTGAGGGTATGAAACTGTGATGTACTTGGGTGGTGACTGCTGTGATATAGCCATGATGGTGAGACTAGTTGGATGGGGGAGGGGTAATGCATTCTTTCGAGTAATTTTTATGCAGTCAATGTTGGTTATGGTAAAAAGGGGTGCTGGGATATGGTTTAAATTACGCTTTCACGGCACCTGTAATACGCATAATTTTCTGGTCATGTACCCTGGCTTACAGGTGTCCCCCTCCCTGTCACTGTTTTCTCCTAGTCACTGTTTGTAACGCCCTGTACCATCATATTCGCTGCGTATTGTTTAATTATAGAACCAATCAACCCCCCCCCCCCCAGTAAAAATGCTTTTAAAAAAACGGAGACCGAAATCTGTCCAACCTACTCCTGCAGCTGCTTTCTCTTCATACGCCTTTTCTATTTTGTTTGCCTTGTTTTTTTCTCAGTAAAATGTTTAAAGCGCAGTCTCATTCAGCGGAAATTTAGTAACAACATTTTTCACGATTTGCTACACGTTGCCGAGGGATTCAAAATAAAACTAATGGGCGGGTGATGTGGGGTGGGGTTAATAAAGTGAGAAGAGTATAAAGTTGGCCCTTTAAAAAACTTCACGACGTGCCGCTCAATGGCTCAGTGATTTATGGGTGCCTCCTTGAAACTGATAACATCAATATTAAAGGGAAGTTTGAAAACTTTTCCGTCCCTTTTCACCCTCTTCACCCTTCTTCTCAATGTCGCCGCGCGATCTTGAAAGCGTACGAACGAAGTCAAACAGATAACCGTGGTGTCCAATTAAAAAAAAAAAAAAAAAAAAAAAAATCTTCAAAAGATGGGCGGAACGACTTTAGAAAGGATTTGAGCACGTGTTTTAAGCTATTAGGGACCACGTGAACACCAGACTGATCACAGGCGTTGCTCACAAAGGGAAAGGTGTTGTCAGACCTTTAAGGGCCTCCCTATATAATTAAAAGAAATTAATTTCTGTTGGAAATAAATGAATGGGAGGGGTAAGGGGAGGACCATATTTTCATTTATAACTTTTTAAAAGACTGTTTTATTCGTGCTTTCAGCCTTTTCTTTCCCCAATCAATTCGGCGACCGAGGATAAACAAAATCTCATTTGGCTTTTCTCTTTACCCCTTACCCCCCCCCCTCCACAACCCATTACTACTACCGATGTATTGAGATTATGTGAACTCTTCAACACCTCTCTTTGGAAGTAAATTGCATGGTATGAAATGAAGCATTACGGGGGGGGGGGCCCATTCACCTCCCCCCTACACCTCCTCCTTCTTCTTCTTCTTCTTCTTCTTTTTTTGTTTAATCAATCAAACGTTCTCCCTTGAAAAAAAGAAAGAATAAGGTGCCAAGTTAATGGTATTCTTTCATCAACTTTTATTTGCTCTGGAGTCTCGCTTTATGGTCGAGAACTTCAACAAATCGACTCCTTTATTTGTTCCCTCCACCCCGTGACCCCTGAAGGGCCAAAAACGAAAAAATAAATTGTACAGTGGCAGCAGTCGGGGTGGTGGTGGTGGGGGACTTCGGTCTGTTATACAATTTACTCGCGTATTATTATCGATTTCTTAGTCCTTATACAAACTATACGAAAGTTATAAAATGTATTTTAGCGTTAACGATCCCCCCCCCCACCTATACCCATATGTACAAGCTGAAATGTTTTGTTGGAACCATAGACTAACAGTTACCGACTGACAATTTAGTCTTTTCGCGTGGGATTGATTCTCAAAAACCTCTTTGACTGGTTAAAACCTATTTACAGGTTTGGCTCAGTCAAAAGAAAAATTTTGAGGTTTTGGACCTTCAAAACAAAAGTCTCGGAGGATTGGCCGACCCTAAGAACCGAATTTTCACTAGTTTCGCCTTCTAAATAATTTGAATATATTTTAAATTATGGCCAATTCAAATAAAAACCAAATTTCGTGGACTTGACTTTCTCTGAAGCCAATTTCACAGGCATGGCTCTAAAAGTCCTGATTTTCGAGTTTGCCTCGGTCAAATCTACAGTTTTGAGGTTTCGGATCTTTACAAACCAATGGGAAACTTTCATATTTTTCAAGCATTGGTGTTTCTTGAAGAGGGCTATTCAACAAGACAATTTTTCACATTAAACATTGAAATCAATCAACGGTTTTTTAAAGCGAATTTTAACAATTTTGAGTGTGGGGTTTGATTACGTCAAAGGGCAGTTAATGAAATGGATGATGTTGGGAAGACGAGTTCTCCGGGGGTCAATTTTTCTTGTTATTTGTAAACAAAACATTTTAGAGTTCCCTCAAATGCTTCACAACTGTACATTGACGTCATTTCCCCTCGCACCATCCATCCCCCCTGAAGAACTTTGAAATTTATTTAAAAATCACCAGACGCACCAATCAGGCTGCAACTACCGTTGATATCGTTCTGTCCATGTGCCAATTCACCGGTGTACTTTTCTCCCAAATCGGGCATTCATGCAAATTCTTCATTTCGCAGGGTCGGCTGTTCTTCAAAGACTAGCGGGGTTTTATTCCACAAGAACCAATTTTCACGATATGTACTCAATAAAAAACAAAAGGCGGACTTGGCGCTTTCTCTAAAGTCAAAGCGACGTTGTCTCATCTCAACAACCATAGTTCGAGGGTTTTCGGTGGGCCTGGCACTTTAAAAACTGGGTTCAATCGGTTTCGCATAAACGATTATCGTGAGGCTGGCAGATTCTAACACTCAATTTCGCTGGCTCGGCCCTTTAAAAATCCCAACTTCGCGGGCGGGGCTAATTGAAAACTCAATTTAGCTATATCGGCTAATTCAAAAACCCAAATTGCATAGGTTTGGCACTCTCAATTATTGAATTCACGGCATCAATGACTCCCTACTGCTAAGTCGTATGAACCCTTGAAAAAAACAAAAACAAAAAAAAACAAAACAAAACAAAACAAAACAAACAAACACGAGCAAATACAAATTTAGAACGGATTATAACAATTTTCCCAACGATTTAGACAGGGGCTTCATGCATTTTGAACTGTATCTCCAAGAAAAGAAGGACAAAACCCTGAACCAAGGAGGATAACTGTAGAAGTTTTTCCTGAGCTGCCAGTAAAATTACAGCTATCTGAATAACAAGTAAGAATAGAGAAATTCAAGAAAGCGGCTATTCAGCCGAGCGTAAAGGGCGTCCAATTTTCATGAACTACCCTAACTTTACGATCATCTTAAAGGAAATTTTGTGCTCTTTGCAACGGTGTTCTTGAAATTTTCCCAGGATCAATGGTTGCTAAGATTCCGACCAACGCCTGAAGCATTGACAATAAGGAAAACTGCGATGTTCTCAGAAACGGTTAATATTCGGACCATGGTCCATATAGCCATTGTTGACCCATATGTGATTTAGAATCACCCATTTCAATTGTGCCCCATTTTCCCGTTACAGTCTGCATGTATGGATAAAATTCCTTTTCAACGACGAGTGGTGAGGTTTCTTGACAGAAATCGTTGTTTTATAGTTGGGCACACAGTTTATAGCGTGTAATTTCCAGTTTTTTAATGCCAGAATAATTAGGCGAGAAATTAACGGCGTTAATTCTCATAATCTGAATAGCTCTGTCGGTCTTGATATTAGGTACCGCTCGTGCCCCTAGAACATTTGGAATAGTTTTCGTCCACTTCCTCCCTCTCGCCGACTCCGAGGCCTCCGACCCTTAATATCCCAATTTCATGAGGTTGGCTGACTCAAAGGATCCAATTTCGGGAATTTTGATCCTCAAAAAGCCAATTTTACGGACTTCACATAAAAACACGAAAGCAGCGGATTAGTCTGTCAAAACCATGTCAAAACTATTGACAGAAAAGGACTTGGCTCGTTAAAATCCAGAATTTTGGGGGTTCAGTGCCAATTTTTTGTAGTTGGCAGCTTCCAAAGACCAAACTTCGCCTGTTTTGGGCTTTCTAAACCAATTTCACGACTTGGTTTTTTAAAACACCAAATTTTCGTGGATTTTGTTCATAGACTTTTCGTAGATTTGTCTCTTCAATCCAACCACTATAAGATTGGAAAACGAATCGCGGGTTTGGTTTCTAAAAAAGCAAATTTCCCGAGTTTGGCAGCTACCAAAAACCAAACGTTCCGCCCCTACCAAGAAACCCCAATTCGGGGGAGGGGGGACGCACAATCCAGCTATACAATACATACATTACGCAAGTTTGAGTCCCATGAGAGGTACGCTTGCGTCGAGGCCTTTGCTTGGACTTCAGGGCCGATTATCACGGGAAGAACCTACTCATTCGAACTGCTCGTCTGATCGAAAATCCGTTTCGATTTTCGAATTCCCCGTGCCGAGAAACCCCATAATACGCGTTTTCATCCATTTCAGAATTTTGGCCATTCTCACGGGCGTCAAGTTTCGTTAAGTGGGATTTCGGGGCAATTTTCTCAAATTGTCCCGATCCGAGCTGAACGTGGTTTATGTGTCCCTCAATAAAGCACCGCGCGGTCCCACCTATAGATATAGTTTGTGTCTTTAAAAATAATTTTTGCGTCGTTGCGTCTGTTAAACACCAAAATTTCAGAGCTTGAATCTTTAAATAGCCAGTTTCACTGGGTTCGATCTCTCACAAAAATCCATTTTGCAGTTTTGATTAACTATCATTCAAAAATCAACTTTTGAGGGATTTGGGCCATTTTCAAATCAATTTTCGCCGCGTTCGACTCAAGGAACCCAAATCGTGCATTTGAGTCTTCAAGCTCCAATTTTCGCGGGTTTAGCTCCTTAAAGAACGAATTTGCAATTTTGCAGCGTTGGCTATTAAGAACATTATAAAAAAAAGCAAAAAAACAGGGGGTTTTGGCCGGGCGGTGTTCATGACTTCTGCTTTTTCTCAAGGATTTCACAAGGAAAGCACCTCCTCCCTCTTCCTCGCAGAAGATTAACAGGGCACTTGGAAATCATTAGCCCCCTTATAACAACAATTTTAACGTTGTCATCTCGTTATATAGCTACGCAATCGCGCGGTATAAAATTGTGTGCATAATACTACAACCTAAAAAAAAACATCCGTGCATATTACGTGACTGCGTCTTTGAAAACGATACGTTTCTTTTGTTTTCATTATAAGTTCCTCCGTATAACCTTCTCAGGTTTGTCGTAACGACATTGTCGTGGCGGCGGGTGGCTAGGGGGGAGGGCAGTTGGAGAGGATATCGTTGAGAACTGTATGGGAATGAAACTGGACACTGACTCGAGCTATATCAATTACTAGCCACAAAGCTTCCTCTGAGAACAGTCACACTAGTATTGATTGCTTTTACAACTTCTCTTGCTTTCCACCCCCCCCCCCCAACAGCTTTGGGGAAGATTCGATTGATGATGGTGAAGGGAAGGGTGTTAAGTCGTTGTTTCAGTTTTTGAACGACACACTTAAAAAATCCCTCCCTCTTCTCCTTCATCCATCGTGAAGTGATTCGCGGTTAACTCTCAAATCTTGAGGGTTGACCGCAAGAATGTTTGAATAAAGGCCGTGAGTACCTTGGCTCTTCCGTTTTCTCAAGCAATTGATTTTTTTTTTAATTAACCAAAAGAAAACGGATGTATTAAGTTGACAAAACAACGCAGATCTTTTTACTTAAAAGAATAAAAAGGGCTTCTAGTTCAAGTACCCATCCCATCAGCTCTCAAACCCCTTTCCCCCTTGTTCGAACAGTCCGCCTTATTTTCCTCTCTGCCTTTTGACTTTAAATTGGCTTTGTTTTCCCTGCCCTCCAACCCTCTCACTCCTGAAGTGCTGCGGTTTATTCAGAAAATCCCTTCATCCCCCCTCCAACACCACCACACCCAACTATCATCCGACAGCTATGGAAAGCTGGACGGTGTAAAAGCGTAAGGGGTTACTAAGCACTTACAAGACCACGCCTACCACCCCTTATAGCCGGCCAATCACGGCATTGTCGCTCTTCCACCCTCGGGGTCATTCATAATATGTTCGTGTGTGTGATATTTTCTCTATATGATTTCTCCTCACCCTCTACCCCATTTTTTTTCGCTCGTATAACGTCATAACAATCGTATATTTCAGTGGAGAGCGGGTGGCTCTGGGAAGGCAAAAAAGGGGGGGGGTTGAACCGGAGTGGGGAGGGACTGTTTGTGAACTTTTGGACGATTTTCTGGTAGTTTAACTCCAAGCCCGTTGATGAACATTTGAATAAATTCAAAAAATTTGAACGACTTCAAACACTGAGCCCGCGGGCCGGGACAAAAAAAGAAAAAGTTTTTCCAAGGAACTGAATGCCTTGAAAACACCCGGGAACACGTTCCACATAAATTCCGACTCATCTTTGTGTAAAAATAGGGGTGGTTTTGGTTTAGCGAGACCAAAAAAAAGAGGCCCTCGTTGGGACCGTGTGGTAGTGAGTGGGGGAGGGGGGACGACACGCCCCTTAGCTCCCGCGTGTGGATGGGGTGCTTTCAGTCGTGTTGCCCTTACTGATAAATCGTGCGGTGTCCTGTGCGGTTGGTGCGGATTATGTTTAAACATTACCACCACCTTCCCCCGATGAGTTTAAAATAGTAAAAAAATAATTAAATTCGTCGAAATTCACACCTATTCCCGGCTCTTTTTTTTTTCTCGAAAGTATTTAAAAGTTCTTATATGTGTAACAATTGGCCCAATGCGGGGGACTTGACGAGCGGGGCCACCCCGTTGAATTTTCTTCTCGCATTTTTTGACAAATTTCTCACGGTTGATTTGACGCAAAGTGGATCTAAACTTGATGTTGGCCCTAAGCCCAGCCGCCATGGACCTAACGACCGCCTATCGTTACAATCAAAACATGATGGAGTATTATACGTGTAAGTAATCCCGTGGAAAACTGTTTTTCTTCCCCCCCTCCTCCTCTTTTTTTATACATCCATTAAGTGATTAAAATCCTTTCCATATATACGAGCATACACTCTAAAAACCAACAGCACACCCCCCTATTAATACACCTCTTAAATCTCAACCACTAAAACCTCCGCTTTCCTGCTAAATCCAACCCCTTTTATCTCGGAGATTCGTTTAATTGATACTAAATTGTTTCCGCCTTTCCTCGCCGTAAACATACGTTCATTACACCCTATTTAAAGAGGCTTCCCAATTCCCTTTTCAGTCACTTGAAATATATCGTTTACACGGTGCCTTTGTAACGAACACCTTTTTGTGGGCATTATTGACCTGGAGGTGACCTTTTTTCGAGTTCATTTAAAAACCTTTTTCGGGTGAAAAGACATTGACAAGCTCAAGAGGCTCAGTTTGCTTGAGTCAAAAGGTTTCGTTTAACAATGAGAAGCAAAGGTGAAAAAGACCTAAACGCTAGGAGGGCGAACGTTACGAATCGGGTAAAATTGTGAAACTACTCGTGGAGAGATTAGCCGTCGATAAGGTTCAGCATTGGAATATCCGGTTAACGTGCGGTTAAATCTTCAAGCGATATGGCAAATCAATGTAAACTCACTCGGGGACACTTTAGAGCTAAGAAGTACTCCAAAACTGCCATAATACACGCAGATATTCCATATTTTACATTATTAATGGTGTGAAACAACTATAACCGGGCGTTGTGCTGCCTTTCGCAGCCCTTGGGATCGCTTCCTTGCGTGAGACCGGCCCATAAAAATCCAAGTTTCTATCAATTTAGCCCACCTTTCAGTTCAAAACTGGTCCTAGAGAAAAACACTTGGGATATTAGCCCAAGCGAATGATTGAAGCCGATTATTATGAAATTTCAGAAAAATTCCAACTTTTCGCTGTTGTTTCAACTTGTAGATCACAAACTTTATTGAACAATACAGCCGTGGTGTTTTTTTGTAAATGAATGCATTTCGGGCCCATTCCCGGTGCCCCTCGTCAGCATTACCGCTTCACTCCCAAGACCAAAAACCTTTTTTGCCTTAGAAAAAGGTTTTTGGCCTTAGAGGTGAAGCGATAATGCTGATGAGGGGCATTGGGAATGGGCCCGAAATGCATTCATTTAAAAAAAAACACCACGGCTGTATTGTTCAATAAAGTTTATGGTCTACCGATTATTATGGTCCCATGAATAGTCGGCCAGCAGTGGCAGCCGAGTGAATATTGCAAGGTTTGCTTCCCAATTACTTGAATCTGTAATCAACCCCAAATACTTGTATCTGTTTTGATGTTTTTTGTGGTTTTCTGGAGTAATAAAGCGATCCATTTTTATGGTAACTACCTCTCCCCACCCAGAGGACTTCGGTTACACGTTTTCACTATACTCCCAACTGATGTGTGGGTCACTTATTATGGGTTTGGGGGAATGCTGAATTATAGTTGGAATGTTAGCTGTGAGAACCGTCCGTCAAAGAATAGCAACTTTGAGATTAAATAACAAGATATAAACACAGAAATGCTCCAAGCACAGAAACGCTCCCACAGACACAGAAAAGCCACCTCGGTAGCAAAAAAAGGACCTCGGTAGCACAAATAATGTTTTCCCAAGAGGGCAAGATCCCCCCACCCCCATCGTTTCATTATCGCGGAGACGAAACAAATGATTCCTGAGTCACCTTTGATCTTCCTCATGGCCACTCGGTTACATCTACGGATATCATACATTTGAAGCTCAATTTCGCTGATTTGGCACTCGGAGAAATCAATTTCACGGGTTTGGTCCTTTTTGGGGTTTGATCATTATTTGTAATTTAATTTAATTTTAATTTTTTTTACGAATTATTGGCACTCAAGAAACCCAGTTTCGCTGGTTTTCCCCTCTCAAAAAGCTAATTTCACAGGATTGACTCTCCAAAGAGCCAATTTCGCGGGACTGATTCATTCAATAAGCAATTCCACCAGTTTGACTCTTTCAAAAACCAAATTTCGCGGACATGGCATGTCAGAAACCAATTTCGTGGTGCTAGCTCCCTGAAAAAGCCAAATTCAGGCGAATGTACGCGTTTGAAATCAAAATTTTTATTGTGTTGTACCATTCTAAACAGCAATTTCGCTGATTTTTCCCTTTCAAATCCCAAACTTTGTGAATTACTGGCATTTGCAGAATCCAATTTCGCGGGTTCTGCTCACTCAAGCCAATTTCGGGTCGACTCATCCGGAAAAGCATTTCCGCGGATTGGGTTCTTTCGAAGTCTTTCATGAATTTGGCACTTACAAAACCCAATTTCCCAGTTTTGGTTAGTTAAAAATCCAACCTTCGAGAAGCTGGCATGTTAAACATCAATTTCGCGGGGTTAGTTAAAAAACGTCTGCTAATGATTATAGCACAGTGCTTCCTCGCTTTTCACCCCCTCCCCCTTGTACGATTTTGACGAAATTGATAGGGGACCCTCTGCTAGCCAACACATATATTCCCTGAAAATTTCATCAAATTCGGATAAAAACTATGGAAGATATGCTTGTTACAAGGATTTGCGGACAGACAGACAGACAGACAGACAGACAGACAGACAGACAGACAGACACGAAACCGAAATTGTTCAGGAAGGTATAAAACGTGAAATGCAAGTGGAAATTTCGATTTTAAAGAAGAAGAAAAAAATATTTCCTAAAAGTGAAAACAATGCTTCCGTAGCTCGGAAGCAAAAAAAAAAAAAAAAAGTAAAGTTCACAGAATTCACACCGTTAAAATCAAAATTTGCAGGACGCTGACTCTTTCTAGCCATTGCCATTGGAGCTATTTCACGGAATTGTATCACCCCCCCTGCTCAAAACAATTGCGCGGCTTTGGTCCACTCAAAAAACCAATTCAGCGTGATTCGGCCTATTTCAAAATAGAAATTTCACAGAGTTGGTTAATTTCAATCCTTTCGTGGAGTTGGTTCACCAAAAATACTAAATTTCGAGAGATTAGACTCATATAAACCAATTTCGAAGGGAGGGGGAGGCAAGATCTTCCAAAAAAAAGCTATTTCCAGGTTGCACTGCATCAAAATCGAAATTTTTCGCTGTTGGCTCATTGAAAATAAAAATCAATTTCGAGCATTTAGCTCTTTAGAACCAATCGCGGATCAGAGACTTTCAGGAACCAATCTCACTGGTTCGGCTTGTACGAAAACAATTTCGTGGGTTCGATCCACTTGTAAAGCAAATTTGGCCCAGTTCGGCTACTTTAAAAAAAATAGAATTTCGAGGAGTGGGTCATTCGAAACCACTCCGCAGGGGTTTCGCAGGGGTGGCTCTGTGAAAAGCAAAATTTAGAGGGGTTTGGCTCATAAAAAGCAAATTCAGGGGGCTGAATCCCTCGAAAAGCTATGCCGAGAGTTTTGCTGTATCATAAAAAACGTTCGCGCTCTTGATCTATTCAGAAAAAAAGTTGTGGATTTAGATTTTACAAATTCTAAATTTTGCGGTTCTGGCGTTCTCAGGAATAAACTTTTCCGGTCTTCGCTAATCGAAATTCGTGGGTTTCGCTCCGTCAAAAAATTAAATTTGACGAGTTTGGGTCCTTCAAAAACGAAATTTCGCAGGACTAGCTCCCTTGAGATTCATGCTGCTGCTATTCAAGAAAGAGAGAGTGAGAATTCGCCCCCAAAATGCTGCCGCCACTGGTGCGCGTCCCTCCCGAGCAGGGAATTCGAAAGGAATTTTCGATCGGATGAGCCGTTAAAGAGATTCTCCTCGAGATTTCGTAGTGTTTTGGACCGCTTTGGCACGTGTTTTAAAGGGCCTGTACTATAGGGGTCTGGGAACATCAGTAGCAAACGTCGGCCGCACGAAAAACTGGCTGAATTTGTCAGTTGAAGGTTTGCTGAGTCACTCAAAACGATGGACGATGGATGATGGGTGGTTCAAATCGATGGACTTTGAGAAAAATAAACTGTCATATATAAAACGCCCATTTCCAGAGCGATTTTCGCGAAAATTGCGTACGAAACCGCGTAATCAAATCGTGGGGACCGAAAATCGTGACGTTTTTTCCCGGATCAGAAGAACCCGTTGAAGGTGTTCTTACCGTTATTCTGCCGATTTTGCTCGCCACATGGCCCGTTTGTCAGTGGCCGTCACGAATTTTCCCACAGACGTTGATAGCCCTGGACTCCAAGGAAGAGCGAAGCCGCTCTGGTGAAGAGATAATCGTGAAAACGCTCATTTTCGGGCAGTCTAAGGTGTGCTGACAGTTCCTACAGGGGCATTTTACCGCTGAGGCAAATCGAAATGAGTACCACAATAACCAGAAGGTTGGGCAGCGTTGTAGTTAGGGGGGGGGGCTCAGGTTCCAAGCACCAATAGAAATTCGTTACCCTCGCGCTGAAGGCGCCCCGATACGTCACTCCTCAGAGCAACTGCCCCCGCTAGAAAGAGTGGTGAATAGTTTGGGCTGATGAATTTTACGAGAATGTTGGCCCAGCCAGCCAAATAACCCCGCCCCCTTTCCTACCCTGTTTGTTTCATCCGATACAAGTGACAGAAGATGCCACACATGCCGCTTCCGAAAGGAATAATAATTAAATTTACATTTCCTCCCCATCCCCCTTTTTTGTTGGTCCCTGCGAGATACGATTGACAAAAAGAGATAAGGAAATTGATCTGAAGAAGTGTGAGAATGGAGGGGTGCAGCAGGTAAGGCACAAAAAAAGGGGGAGACGCGATCGAATTTGGAAATCTCTCCCCCCTCTGGCCACCTCCTCCTTCTTTTACAAGCACCCGAGGACGGGATTACGCGGAGTTACACATGTAAGCCCTTCTTTTGTGCGGTCGTCTAATCCCAAACATCGGGGTTTCCCTCTTAAGAATCACATTCACACATTAGGTACCTTAAAAAAACAACACTTATCTGTCGATCTCGATTGCCAGTTGTGAGGCTTAAACTACAAATGCGATACTGGAGAGGGGGAAGCACAAAAAAAGTGGTTGGATCAGATACCCCTACCCCTCTCCACCACATGATGAAGAAGGCGCTTTTCGCTTTACAACTCATTGGCTTGTCTCTAATGCTATTATCTGGAGTGTCTGGCACTCAACGCCGGCTGCCCCTTTCCCTTCGACCCCTCCCACCACCATCCACACAGCCATCGTGTTACCGATTGATTTTAAAGAGTGTCAAGAGGATGAGGAGCAGACCGATTGGTTGTGGAGGCTGAGGTGAAGGGTGTAACAAAAGCCTCTCCTGGATGAAGAAAGGGAAAAATAATAATATTTTTCTAATAATTGGAAAAATGTTGAAGGGGTATAAAAATGACCTTTTTGTCTCGGTACTTCACATAAAACATGTTGATTAACGATACTTGAAGGTTTCGGGTGCTTATAAGGGCACTTCGCTATAAAATTGATCGACTACTTCTTCACCACCCCTAGCTCACAATTATTCAAAAGAGTCTACTGTTTTAATGACCTGGTCCTGGCAGATGAATAAAGCTGAATGTAGCAATCCCGTACGGAAGAATAACTCCCCCCTCCAACCCTCCGCACTTACACAACACTGAAAACTAGCGTAAGACGCTTTTCATGGGATGAAGAAAAGACAGGAAGCCGTGTTCGAAGGGGACGTGTCTTAGCGTGGTGGTATTTTTCGACGATGGCGAACGTGAGGCAAGCCTCAATGGGGTGAGCAAAGTGGTCTCCCGGCTCCTTTTTTTCTGTTCGTTTTTTTTTCTAGGCGTTTGAAAACCACAGACAAGAAAAATGAAAAGTATGAAGGGAATTTCAAACATTACAGTGGGGTCGGGTGATGGGGCTAATCCCCCTCCCCATATTTGTAGGAATGTAGGGGAGGAGGAACAACAGTCGAAACAGGGAAAAATCGCGCCTTCTGAACTGAAGGAAAAAAAAATCCAAAAAAGGGGTTGTGATACCCACCCTTCAAGACCGGACGGTCGTGACGCAAGGAAAGGACTTCCACGTCGCGTGAGGTTCTTTTTTTTTGCCCGAGTTCAAGGCCCCTTCTCGTCAAGGGCGGTCTGTACCGAAACAAAGCAAATAATGTATTCGGTGTGCATACAATTAACGCTCAGGGCTAATTAAATAAGAACTGCGTTGTGTGATTTCCGTGATCGGTACAGATAGATACTACACTCGATATGTGTGTTCACATATCGATTGTATCGAGCATTTCACTGCAAGAAATTTACTCAACAACGTATCCTTTTAGTAGGACTAGGAATGCAGGGAGGTCCCTTTCCTATTTTCCGCGGAAAATCTGCTTGTTTTCCGAGCGTAACGAAAAGTTTAACCTCCGCCACTCTACAGGCTGTCTTTACCTTAAGCCCCCATTAATGACGTAAGTCCTCGTTGATGGAGAGTGATGGAGGGGGGTGATGCAATCTTTGAACAACAAAAAATTGTTTTGGGGGAGGATAACGGTAAAAGAAAGAGTGATCGAGGGGTGAGTGGCGAGGGGGTGCGATTTTGTAATATCCCACCAATTGAATAATCCTTCTCCCCCGTCACCCCACTAGCTCACCAACAACGCTCATTACGCGATTTCTCTCCGCGTTTGATTCACCTTGGGGAGCAGTAAGTTGTCAACACCCCTATAGCACCCAATTTTTTAAAAAGAAATATTCGTGGGATCGAAAACTGCATAGAACGCTATAAGATTACTGTAAGATCACCGCTTTTTTCATCCCGCCCCACCCCCGCACTACAAATTCATTCGAATAGCTTCAAAAATCACGAAATAATGAACGTAAATTGAACACGGCCCACGCCTGAGGTTTCTGGTAGTGTGGGGAAGCGGGTGGGAAAAAATCTTTTGTCCTGTGCGTTTTCTGAAGGAAGTTTCCGGGCGGGGGGATGTTAGAGATTTTCCAGTAGGAGGACGCTTTTTGGGAAGAGCTAAGGTTTATAAAGTGGGTATGATGTTAGTGAATGGATCCATTGAAGAGGAAGTCGGTGTTCATTCATGATGGGAAGCCGTGACCGAGACGAATTCTCTCCTTTGCCTTCTACCCACAGGAACATCCATACGAGTGAGAGAGAAGACGAAACACTTTCTTGTATACCACGGAGAGAGAGGGAATGATCGAGGAGCCTTGTCACTCTCTGTGTGAGGGGGAGAGGGGAGGAAAAACCCGAAGAACCGACGAAAAATAAGTGTAACGCTTTTCCCTCGGTTTACACACACATACAAAAAACTCGGATAGTGGAATAAAAGTTCTTTCATTCACAACGGAAAATCCCTATAATTTACAGATAACATAAAAAAAAAAGCTTATTCCAAAGATTCTTCTCTTCTTCCTCATCCCACCCAGTCAACAACCCAAGGACAGGACCATACGTCCATTAGCTATTCAGCTTCACATGGAAATAAAAGCGGGATGGACCCTTTTTATCGTTAATATAATAAGGTGGACGCACCCTACTTCCTTGACAAGTCGATAAATTGTTCAGGACGATGACAGGGCTTCACCCCTGCCAAACCCTCTACCACCCCCCCAAAAACTCTGAAGTTCTTCCCAAAGTGCATAGGAAGCTGCTCGTTTTTTATATGTATTTTTTCATGAAAAGGCCACGTGGCTATCTAGGGAGCTTCTTCGATCAATTACTTTTTCTTTTCTTTTTAATATCTTTCAAGCTTCTTAAAACTATCAACGTTTTTTTACGACTTCAGCCTAACAGAAATAAACAGACAAGCATAAAAATAAAAAAATCGCTCATCATTCGCATATTTCTCCAGTCCCTCATCAAAAGTTGAAAAACAAGTCATGCAACGGGGCTACATCACTCGTAAGTTCATCAACGTTTTTTTGTGTTCCGGTTCCCCTCCCTTAGGAAAAGCCATAATTTATGGTCCAATTGACTGGGTTTTTAACGTTTATTTAGCTACCTGGTGATCCATAACATTAGACATTAGGCGGAGCGAGCGGGTGTGATTTGAGTTCTTGAGGGATTTATAATTCTCTCATTTTTATTTGGAAGAAATGCAACTGTCCTCGATATCCAGTGACTTTGTGAAAACAGTCTAACCGTCGCGCTGAACTCACATTAAGGTTGTGTTTAGGATCCGCTCCTTTTTAGAGCAATCACAATATTGAAAATGTTTATAGTATTTTTGGCGATTAAGTGAGTTTTAGCCAGCGAGCACAGATAAATAATAGAGGGAGTGTATTAATAGAAAATGTGATGCAAGATATGTCTCATTTCCCCTTCTCAGTGTCCATTTTAGGGTGTTATAAAATTATTGGTGAGGTTTTCATAACAATTGTTTGACGGATTGTTGAAGCTAATTTTCTGCAAATGTAATTTTCAGCTTCAACTGCTAATCGTCAATGTTTCCGGCAAACGCAGGGCTTACGTACTATTAGGCAGGTGCAGGTCCGATGATGATTCCCTAAAATTATTTTATTCTTTGCGGGGGTGAATATCTGCGGGGCTAATGAGGGGGGTTGGAGGGACATTTTCATTTGAACGGCTTGTCTCGTTAAAAAAACACTACTTCGATGACTTAGCTCTTTTGAACCCCGTATTGTGCGATATTTGACTCTTTCGGAAATTTATTTTGCGAGTTCGATTCCTTCAAAATAGGAAATAAAGGTTGGCTCATTTCAGAGCCATTCTGCTGCTATCCAAGAGAGACAGAGAGTGAGTGTGTCAAACCCATATTTTGTGAGACGTACACCCCCTACCCCACGTAGGAATGGTAAAATCGAGTCTTACCTCACCCCTCCTCCCAGAATTATGTCTGGATACGGCACTGAGCCTAAGTATTATTCGAGATCAGCATTCGGGTACGATACCCATCCCATGAGTAATGAGTACAGTAGCTCTCTTGAGAAATTAACTGCATTCCGTACCTAACGGTTTTCCGGTAGTCGTCTGAGTACAGAATGATTTACTTTATAATAGAGGAAAAAGTTCCAACGAGTCTTTCAATTTCAAATATTATTAATTTACTGACAGAACTTCTTACTACTGCCCTTTGAACAAACGTAATTTTGTGAATTTTTACCTGATTTTTGAGCATGATTGTCTGAACTAGGAATGGAAATCTGACCTTAGGTCATAGGACATTTTTTGTTGCATTTTTGGTGTACAATCACCCCTCTCATTTTGTTCACCCAAGTACCAATCAACGTGTATTTGAGTGCTACGGGTCTTGAAAAATGACCCTATCAATAAAATCTCGCTTTTTGGCGATATTACATATTTTTTGATTGGCTGTATCTCCGAAAATAACAAACGTAGGACGCTCGGACTGGGCTTTAATTGTAGCAAATTTAGTTGGCTTCAACAATGTATACTGTGGTCATGCTCGAAAAACGCTTTCTTCTGGTATATTTGTTTAACAACCTAAGAAATTGATGGAATTTCGTGGTTTTTCGAGTGCCACGAGTTGAGCACAAGGTTTTGAAGGTTGCAAACTTGAGTATAAACTACTCTCATTAGCTCTAACAATGTTCAAAAGAAAAAACAATTATATGCATATTTGTGATGTTTGATGTTTATATTGACTGGCCTAACATTTTTATTGAAAGAAGCATTTTTCATCTCCAGCCTCTTAATTTTTTTTTTAGATAACGGCTCCTGATATTTTTATCTGAAATTCGTCTTTTCGGTTCTTTATTTTCCTTTTCTACATGTTCCAGTCTTCGATTCAGTGTGTTTATTACATCAACATCCATGGGCTGGCATTCTGTATTATCTGAATTCTGTATTATGAGCTAGCTTCTGACATCTGTAAAAAGAAAATTTTGTCAAAAACAAAGTTGATCAAACAAATATAATCAATAATAATAATAATACCTCCACGAGTTCTTCTCGGTGTTCCGGTTTCTCTGTGGAAGAACATTCCCCAGTAAGCAGTGGATTTTCTTCCATATGCTGCACCAACGGTATCTCTTTGCTGAAAAAAGAGTACATAAAGTTTTGCTAAACATCATGATCACTGGGCTAGAATTGGATTTCAAGCACGTTTCATGATAAGTACCAAAAGCAATCATTATTACCTTCATGCCGGAGAAACTTTCTTCTGATTGTTCATGTATCAAGAACAGAGTTGGGACTGCTCCATTTTTCAATTTGACTCTGAATGGAGAGAATCTGTCAATAAAGCAGTTTTCGAAGTGTCTGCTGCACAGAACACTATAGATATGTGGTTTCCAGAAAGAGTTTTTTGTGTATCCCTTATCCACTTATCCCTCATCTCCTAATTAGTGGCCTAAAAAATGAAACATAATAAATTAATGAAATAAGAGGTTAATCAATAAACTCCCGTTAAAAGTATCTGACTGCAGGACTATACAGGGTTTTTTGGTAGTGCTGCAAAAGAATTAGGGTGAACTACATGGAAAACGGAACTAAACGCGACCACTATATGGGACGCTTTATCTTGCCATGTTTGGTCCCCCCTTCCACATAGGGATCAAATAGATTTAATATCTCTCATTCGCTGCTTTGGTCATGTAGGTTACGCTCACCAGCCAATCACAAGCCTCCCCCTCTTTATAGGACCACATGTGGCGGGTATTTTCAGTACCTTTGTGTAAATATAGGTTCTCTAACCGTTCAGGGGATATGATTTTTTGTTTTGTTATTTCCATTAAAATTCTGATTTTTTGGCAGAAACTCGTGATTTCAAAGCTATCACTCCATTAACATTTTTAAATGGCCATTCATTTTGAAAGCTAGAAAAAATATCTCTCAGATATGACTTCTTGGTTTTTTGTCTAAAACTACTAGAACCCCTCATTTTCTTCGCTCAAAGTTCTAGAATTCTGGTGGTATTTTTTTGGACGGTTTTCTAGAAATGTCCTCCTCCCACAAAAATTGATTTTCGATTATGCAAGTTATAAAAAAACGTGTGTGTCAAATAAGCTTTCTAATGACCCCTCAACTTCTTGTCAACTTCAAATAGTTGTCTGTAAAACCATAAAACATAGCCCGGATCGTGATTTTTTAAAGACAAATGTGCATCGAAAGCAAACATTCAAATAGAGAATTTATGATAGAACTGCTAGGCGGCAAGATTGATTCTAGTTTTCGATCGGCACGAATCGAATCGACAGTTAAGATAGTCTTGCCACTTAGTAATTTTATACCACACTCTTATTTCAAACGTCGGCTTCCAGGGGTGAATGCGAATGACTTTGAGGGGTTAGAACCGCCTGTGAATTATCAAAATTGCACCGAGGGTGCGGTCCACTTGCAATTTCGACCGTTCAAACCATCATCTACCAAAGCTACTTGTTCCATGGTCTCATCAGATGCATGTCTGGTGCTTGTGAGAGGTGTGTGGGCCGTAACCTCAGTGAAATTTTCATACATATTTTGCTTTCGGGGTACAATTTCGCTTTAAACATCACAATTTTACATTATCCTGGATATGTTTTAGGGCGTTATAGACAACTAATTCAAAAAGTTAAAGTTAAGGGGTCATTAGATACAAAGTTAAGGGGTCATTAGAAAATTTATTTGATACGCAAGTTTTTTTGATAACTTGCAGAATCGAAAATAAATTCCGTTAGGAGGGGGAATTTAAAAAAAATACATAGGTCCAGAAAAATACCACCTGAAACCTTGAACTACATGAGCAAAGAAAAAGAGGGTTTCTAGGACTTTTAGACAAATAAGTAATAAGTCCAATGTGAGAGATGATTTTCTTGGCTTTCAAAATTTCAAAATTATTTGGAGTAACAGCTGTGAAACCGTGAGTTTCTGCCAAAAAATAAGGACTTCAATGGAAATCACACATAAAATCATGTCTCCTGACTGGTGCAAGATATAACGTCCGGGAAGGTCGCGTTCAATTACATTTTCATGCAGTTTCATCCTACTTTTTTTGTAACACGTCCAACGGACTTATTCGGTTGGGGTAGGGGGTATAGGTATACACATAGGTATCTTAGGTAGGTATTTAACTATTAACTACTTAAGAATTAAATAACAATGCACCGTGTACATACATAAGTATCGTTAATTAATAATCTTCTATGAAAGCTGAAACCATCTTCTCTATCCTCGCTGCGTTTCGTGCAAAGTTTGGCCGCGCAGCCAGGGGCATAATGTAGGTAATGTACTGATTCAACACCTTCACAGAGCACGAGCACTATCACTTAAGGATGTCATAAATTAATAAATAATAAAATTAAATTAAATTTAAACCCTTTTACCTATTCTCGTACACGAAAAATAAAGCATCTAGTGCGACACCACAGAACTGGTATCAACTGCTTTTGTATAGTTAATAGTTTCTTATTTTAACTTCAATGCTTCGTTTTTAATGAGTGTTTCCAATAGTTTTTCTCACCCCATGATTTGGACACTAGTAGAAAGGGAAGTGTGCCGTTTTTTTTTTGTTTACGCTCCCTCTATTATTTATCTGTGCTCGCTGGTTTTAGCACTCTCCCGTTAAATCCTCCGGAAACTTTATCCTCAAATTTCAACCAATCAGATGTTTCGTTACCAAGCAACGACTCATTTATCGTTTGTGTTAGCGTTAGCGGTGGTGTTGCTTAAAGTCTCTATTCAATCACTCACGGAATGAAATTGTGCGAGCCCGCAGTAAAAACTGCAAAGGTCTTTTCCAACCTATACCCTAGAACTTGTTCGGAACCGTCACAAAATCATCTTCTGCCAATAAAACGCAATGGATTTGTTTGTTACAATAGTAAAATGTGCCAGGACTGCCTGCACTTGTCGATTGGAAATTGTCCGGATTTAGGGTTGACAACTGTCCCGTGGTGCCTACCCGGAACAGTCCCGGTGCCCTGGATCCCGAAAATTGCCCATCCCGAAATTTAGTTTTTGAGGAAACCAAGATCGCGATATTTGGTTATTGTACGAGCGAACCCAACGAAATTGAATTTTTGGACGCACCCCATACCCCAAATTGGCTTCCAAAATTGGTCTTTATCTTGCGGTCTCGCGAAGGCTCTTGCTGCAAGACCAAGACTCTCTAACCGGCTGAAAGACCAATACTTTCTACAAGACCTTACGAACGAGTCCCGCGGAAGACCAAGATTGTGTTGCAAGAGTCTTGCGAGTCTTACAAAAGAAGTTCTGCTTTCAAAACCCGAAGTTTGTGGGTTCCACTCTTCCAAGAACACATTTTTCGGATTTGGCTCCTTTAAAACCCAGTTTGGGCGATTTCCGCCTCATCAAAACACAATTTCGTGACTTTAGATCTTTATTAAAATCAGTTCTAGGAAGAAAAAGAAGGAAGGAAGGAAGGAAGGAAGGAAGGGAGAAGGTTTTCAGTTGGTTCAAATAATTTATTCGGCTACAAACGAACGACATTTTGTGATTTTGGATTTTCTAACCTAAATTTCACCGGAGATTTGGCTGGTTCAAATACCAAATATCGTCATAACCGTCAATTTCGTGGATGTCCACTCTTAAAGTGTCAAATTTTGCGCATTTGGCTCCTTCAAACTCCAGTTTTCGTGAATTTTGCTCTTTCAAAAACCAAATTCACATTCGCGCGTTAAAACCCAATACCCGTGTCCAGCGTGTGAAGTCCGAGTTTACAGGCAAAAACAAATGCAGTAAGTCGAGAGATACACACCAGTGATGTAAAAACTTTACCTCACTGAAAAGTAGTGGCGTAAAATTTTACCACACCGAACAGGGGAAGGCGGTGGTGGGACGTAACTAGGCAACCTGAAGTAACTAGGTTTCCGCTTTATAATTATGTAGTTGACCGAACGTTGTCAATTGCACACGAATGAAAATTGGCTCTGTTTTTATTAGGCTTATGCCCAACGATATATAAACCTGGATTGCTCACAGGGGACTGGAGGGGCGTGGAGGGGGCAGGTCGTCCCCACAATCACCCTGTCCCTCTCCTTGTGTAGTTATGGCAACACGGATATTATTTTGAAACTCTACCCCTCTCATCCACTTGGGCACTGTCTGATTGCCATACTTTATCAGCAGTGATGAGCAATCCAGTTCATTTATACATATATCGTTGCTCAATCAATATATATCAAAAGCTGGGTAGCTAGCCACGCGAAAAGTAGTGTACACAACTCGCGAAGGAGTAGAATTGCCTCGCTGGGTTCTACTTCCCACACTCGTTGTGTAATATTACTATTTCATGTCAGTTTTAAACCTTTTCTGTACAATTTTCAAAAACTGAAGCTATAAAGTGCCAGGTTAGGCAAAATTCTACTTACTGAAGTAATCACGTTTTCATAACGGGCAACTTATGAAGCAGGTAGCGCGAAAACTTTTCATTTCATTAATCCCGAACTATGTTGTTTTTTCGATATGGAATGCAATTGTTTTCTTTAAAAAGAAAAACAAAAAACGCAAGACAGACCACTCGAAGTAAATACCTACGACAAAAATTAAAGCCAATAAAGCAAGACCAGCCAGATTCTTGCAGCAATACCAAGACCAAGTCTGTGTCTGCAAGCACAAGACCAAGACCAAGACTGAGTCTGCAAGCACAAGACCAAGACCAAGACCAAGACATTCCTTCACTAAACAAGACCAAGACCAAGACTTACTGTGCAAGAACAAGACCAAGACCTTCGAGTCTAGGTCTTGGTCTTGCTTTGCTTATCACTAGCTGGGTCACTCTGGAATCACTCGCGACAAGGCAAAACGCTCTTTACCGGTCAATTTAGGAGGGGCTGATGGGTTCAAATCAAATCTATTGGAAAAATGCACCATCTGTCAAAAGCCTTCAGCACTCCATATAAAGTGACAAAGAAAAAGAAAAGCGTTTTGTTTTTTGTCGTTAGTTTCGGTTTCGGCCTTCGGGTTGTTTTCTTGACTTCAAACGAGGTCGAACTACAGAAAGCCTCAAACCACAGAAAAGTTCGAACCACGGCAAAGATCCAACCACAGAAAAGTTCCAACCACAGAGAAGTTTTAACCTCAGGCCACCTAACCGTTTCAACCACAGAAAGCCTCCACGGTTCTATAGGGGCGTTCAGATCTTCTTCACCCGCCCGTTGAAACGTCAACGCCATGATTGGGTCACGTTGCCGTTGGGTTTCCATGGAATTTGCTATAATAGGGACGTCAAGGCTCTTCTTGCGACCACCTCGGCAGTTCTAGCTGAACTATCAATTGTGTGTGTGGGTGGAGGGAAGAAATCATCACTCGTGAGGAAAATTTACGGGTGCCCGTGCGGAAAGCGCGTTGTTCCGGCAAAAATCCGTCAACGTCAAGGGACGAAACATTCTTGAACAGTTCGAAATCGTGTTGAGAAACCTCTTTTGATACGCTGTTTTAGACCAATCATAAATTCTGCCGCTGTAAACTTTCAAAATTAAATATTAATCATTCAAACTTTCGATTTATCCACCGGTTTCCTATTTTCGGTCCGAAAATGAGTAATTCAACCAACAAATTGACTGCTCCATCAGTTTCCCTCTAAATTCCATAGAGCTGGGCCCATCGTATAGAAGACAAAGCTCCCAAGGAAAGCGTTCAATCAGACTTTCCGGTGAATTTAAAAACAAAAAAACTGACAGGTTTACATTGCCTTAGCTGTAAGATTTATCGCCAGTCTTTATCTATTGTCCCCCCTTCTCATCACCACAACCCTGGGATAGGAGTTTTGCCTGTTTCTCGAAAGGTTGAGGACTTTATCGACCACTATAGAAAGGAAAGGAGAGTATTGTTATAAAGTTAGAATAGCGAAGAAAATTTTCTTCTTACACGCCCTACACCCTTCTTGCGAAAGGATTTTCAAAAGCCCCGTAGGGATCCTCAGCCCTGCAGTTTGTTCTAATCGTTCAATAGAAAAATTATTTTAAGGGCTTTTCCCGGTTGGAAAAGGGGGACGCGCGATTGTTTCTTAACTAAAAATTACGATAATTTCCTTGCATTTTTAATGCAACATGAAATCCGTTTGCTTGCAATAAAGAATGCCATGATTTTTAAGAATCGTGACGCAGATACCGAAGCTCACACACATGAATATGCAAGCTTATTCCTTCCCTTTTTCTTCCTAACTGTTTAACACCTCTATTTTGTTGGAACAAAAAGGAATCTCATGACTTTTAAAAAAGGAAGACTTTTTCTTTATTTCTAACCGCCTGCATTCATTTTATTTTTTCCCCCTTTTTTGTTTCAGGTCACGGGGGCGTAAACCAATTGGGCGGCGTGTTCGTGAACGGCCGACCTTTACCTGACGTCGTCAGGCAGAGGATAGTCGAATTGGCTCATAATGGAGTTCGACCGTGTGACATCTCGCGACAGCTTAGAGTTTCCCACGGGTGTGTCTCCAAAATACTGTCGAGGTAAGTTCTAGTGGATGGGGTGATTTTATGACGTGAAAATCCCTGTGTTTTTCATCTTTTTTTTTTCTCTTCCAATTTTTAACGTCATATAAAGGAAGAACCTAACGGATTGATTTGCAAAAGGTCAAAGCACGAATTGTTGGCAGGTAGCTTTGTTCCAAGGATGCTCCCTCCCCGACCCATCTCACCGAAACTATCTCATAGGCTCATAAACTAGTTTTAAATGGGTGCTTTTTTTATTTCAAAGAGGGGAAAAAAGCCCGGTTGCGGATGAGTGAAAAGAAAAAGGAGCACGGTAATTATTACAACCCCACCCCGCCCCCGCCCCCGCCTCCGCCACCACCCCAGCCGCGCCTAGCACCCATTTTACTGTACTCAACAACCATTAGGTAGCTGTCGTTTAATTACATTGAATGTGAACGCAGGAATGTTGCTTTTAAAATGGATTTTCACACCCCCTCCCCTTTCTTTCTTTAAACAGAAATCAAAACAAAATAAACATTTTATTAGCCAATTCCATTGTTTACAGACAGCCCATCTTTCATCTATCTGCTACCCAAGACCATCATTTTTAAACGGTCTTTCAAACTACCTAACTATAATAATTCGTTTAAGCTGTAAATTCGATATTTTTTTTAAGGACTTGGCACTTTTTTCTCGGGTCATTAGCCGCTGAGATGGGAAAAAACCGCTCATTCACGCGCGTGATTGGCCGATGAGAAGTGGTACAGGGCAGTTTGTACCGTGCGCCTCCAAATTATATTTGAGAACGCACAGGATCCTTTGGGGGGAAGTGAGTTTATGGGATTTGGCTACTCCAAATTCAAAAAATGTTCAAGTCAATTCAATTGCCAGGAATGTCATCATGAAGATAATCTCAATGTCTTAGTGTCATCCCCAGTGTGTGTGTGTGAAGCGGGATGTGCCAATGACAGGGGGCACCGTCAGAGAATTGCAGCAATGATGCAACTTCAACTCGTAACTTCAACTCTCCACAGTGGCACATTTTTGCTGTGCCACAGTTGGAGTTCTTCTGCGGTTGCGCGCTCAGCACACTCAGCTTTTCGCTGGGTGTGGCAGCCCTGAATCTCTCAGACTATGCAGAGTCTCGGCCAAAACGCCTTTAATGGGCCCCATCAGCGCCCCTCAAAGTGGTTAAAAATTAGCGTTTCGTGGTGTCGTTATGCTTTCGGGAAAATCTCTCCATTCCACAGGGGTTTCAGTTCCCCTCGTGTTTCAATAGTTGTCAGTGCCCCTTGAAATTACCGAAAGTGCGAGGGTCCCGCAATCTTCACAGATTGCCCGTGTTCGAGAAACCCCAAAATTTGCTGTATCGCCCCGCACCAGGAAAATCATTCCTTCTCCCCCGGGAGCCACGACCCAGCTCTTTTGACTTGACTCCTATTAACGTGTCGGAATCCTTATTTGTGGCTGAGCCTCAGTAGCTTTAAAAATTGAACGCAGTCTCTCTATTGATGGTGATGGGGAGGGTCTGTTGAGAGGAGGGACTTTGCCAAATAATAACCCCCCCCCCCCAGCACCACCACTACCACGACGACGACACCGGTTCCGTCAACCCCGATTGCTTTTCGTCTCATTATTCTCTTTGCTTGGCAACGTTTTAATGGCGTTTAATTTTAACGTTTTTTCCGCTAATGATGCGTGATTCCTATCGGGTTATCCCATTTCTCGTTTTCCATAAAATAAAATAAAAAAACCCAGAGATTTGTGAGTGTCGAGATCACCGGCACCGAACGGTTTTTTTTATACCTCAATCCCCCTTTTTTTTGTTCCCCTCCATTATCGCTGTGAAATGTTTAAATGTTTATTGATTAGAGCCTTATTACAATTTTAAAAAACGAAAGAAAAATTATTTGCTTTGACTAGCGCGGGAAATAGCGCATAGTGAACATTTAAAGTGGAGAGGAATATGAGCAATTAGCTTGTTGAGCACAATGCCCTCTATTATAACTCCGGGAATAGAGAAGACCCTTCCACCACCATACCCTCCCTATTCACACTTCGAGTGGACCACCTTTGTGAATATAAATATAAATTTTTTTTAAACATCTAAAATTATACGTGGCCCATCGCTTCATATTTTTTGACAAACGACTTTTACAGTTAAAATTTTTAATTAGCGGGCTAACTGCGAAGGATTTTTTTTTACTCATACAACGTCTATAGCAGCCAAAAACACGCCCCGTATTTACATTACTCTCCACCCACGGTGTACATTTTGTTCTAAGAGCCCCCCCCCCCTCTTTCAGCGATTCTTTGAATTTTCCTCTTTTTATTTAAATTGCCGCCGCCCTCGCGTATATTTGGATGATGGGGTCAGCGAAGGGTTTTTTGCATATGAAAGCTGGAACATACAAAGTGGACTTCCTGTCTTGGGATTTTCCCTTCGTTATTACACATACCGTGTTACATATTCACTCTCCACTCCCACCAATCTTCACCACCAACCCCAACTCCCACAACTCGCTACCAGTTTTTCACCCTTGTTTTAATGTAAGTCCGGTGTGGTCGACTTTGGCGGCTTTTTGCATAAAACTCTCTTCCGTCCCATTCGAATCTCCTCCCCCGCCACTAAAAAAAAACGAAATAATGTACTCCCCAGTTTGCGGCGAAAAGCGAATTACCTTTAAAAGCGCGGCATCTGAAATTCACGACCCCCACCCCCTCGGCCACCCGTTCCACTTAATTTTTTAGGGTAATAATGATGATGACTGGGACAATTGAAGGGTGGGTTTAAAACAGGGGTGAGAGGGTGGAGTTTATCTGACTGGAAAGAGAGAGAAGTAACATTAGCCCGAGTATATAATTCCAAAGAAGAGGGTGAGCACTAAATTGAACCAGCTTGTAAACAATACAAGGCGATGATTACTTAAGCCTCGCTCACCCCCTCTCTTTTTAGAATTGAATTACGAAAACCCGTTACCGTCTTCACTCCCTGCCCCACCACTAACATCGTTCTTTCCTTTACTTCGTTATTAAGAAGTCCCTGGATAGTTTGAAGTGGGGAGATATGGTTTATATCAACTGTGACATATTTTTATGTCTCACGAAGCCCTGCAGCCCATAATACTCAATTCTGCACTTAACCGGCGCACACACCACCGCAAAACAAGGGGGAGGGGAGTGAAGGGAGCTATTGTAAGCAATTTAAGCTTCCCTAGCCGATTTATTATTGTTATTGAGGGGAAAAAAATGGGGCTGAGAGGGTCTTTTCCTCCGCATTTTTTCTTTATGTGTGGTATAGTTTTAGGCAATGTAGTAATATTGAATTTCTTTCTTTACTGCGCACATTCGTCGTATACGTCATTCATCTGTTTCCGCCACACGTCATTGAGCGGGCTTGTGTTATTCTTTTCGAGGATTAGTCGCCGTATATCCCTGTGGTCTTGGGAAATGGGAGGGGGGAGGTTCTTAGGAAATATCATAGAGCACCAAGAGTTTGCTAAGTGATAAAGTGCCCTATTATCAATGGTAAATAAGCTGGTGACAATAAGCTCTCAGTTTATTGAATGGACCCGAAAAATTGCTAATAAAACACGAGAACTGCCCCACAGTCTTTGATTGTTGGGACAAAATTGAGAGATTTTTGTCCCCATAATCACTCGGCGGCTATTTACTAAAACCAATTTCTCGGGCTGTAGGCTCAATCAAAAAAGAACAAACGTAGGTTTGACTAACACATATAAAACCGCAATGTCGCGAGTTAGGCTCTCGCCAAAACAAATTTCGCGTGCTGTTTGAAGAACTGATTTTGCGGGGTTCTTCGGTGGTCAAAAAACAAAGTTCAGGAACTTCACTCCTTCAAAATACCAAAGTTCGAGTCCCCGTGACTTCTCAATATAAACAAAAGTCGCGGGTTTGGCCTAATGGCCATTATGAAACCTATTACCGTAAAGTAGAACGCTTAAAACGCAATGTCTATTAGTTGGCTGATCTAAAGAGCAAAATTGCGTGGGTTTGACTCATTCGAAGATCCAAATATCGCGGATTTGAATCTTCAAAATTCAACTTTCATAGTCATGAGCTCCGTCAGCCAATTCGGTGGGCGGGTAGCTTCACAGGGTTGAACCCTATATAACCCAATTTTACGGGCCTTTGACTCCTTATTTAACTCAGCTGATTTGGCCCACTCAAAAAACCCAAATTTTGCCAGATTTGGCTCATTCAAAGATCAAAATTTCGTGGGTTTGACTCCCTTTTAAACGTGCTTTGTAGAACCAAAGTTGGTGCTTTTGTCTCCTTCAAAAACCATTTGTTGGTTGGCTAATTAAAAAACCTAATTTCGCGGGGTTCACTCGCTCATAAAGCAGTTTCCGGGGGTTTTACTTTTCAAGTAACAAATTTTACGACTTGGACTCGTCTCGTTCCAAGATGTCGTGGATTGGCTCTTTGATTCAGCCAAATTCGCGGAATTTGCCCACTTAAAAATCTATTCGTGGGCACCCACAAAAAATAAGGAGAGCTTCTGAATGACAATAGAAAACTTGTATTTCCCGGTGAATTTTGAGAGTTTTTGACTTATTATTTCTCAATAATAAGTCTTTGTAATCGTATCGCAAAAAAAAATTTTTGACCCCCCCTCAAAATTTGTAGTTTTACGTTTCAAAGTGCGTAGAATCCAAATCTGCAATAAAAAAAAAAATGTCCGTCCGCCGTCCGCCGTCCGGGCCATATCTTGCCCTAGGATTGCTCGAAAAAACTCGTTCTTTCGCACATAGACTCCATTTGGGGTCTAGTTGGTCCTAACATCTGATCAGTTTGATCAAATAACTCCCTGGGGTTTTATGGGCCAAAAGCGGGTCCAAAATGGGGATTTTCAAAGGATTTGGGATCATAGGGGTGTGGGGTGTCGATTTTCATGTAATTTCAAGCCGGATTTGACTACATCGATGAATAATAAACCCACAGTCGAAATAATAAGGCATTGTTCGATAATTCGCAGCGTTTTAAAGTGGAATCATGACGGCACGTAATCGGCTCGAATAATAGAATAATTGACAGTTTGAAGTCAGTTTGTAATCTGCGAAACAACGTAACTTTTATACTTTTGCCCCCTAATTTCGTTTTTGTAATTTGACCATAAATCTCCAGGTGCAGCTTTGAGAAACGGGCAAGAAAGGCTCCTAATTAAAGTTTGTATAGGTTCCTAATTAATTTAATTATTCGGTCAAACCCCTCCACCCAGCCGCACGATAAAGTAAATTATGTAAAAACCGAAAAATTCGTGTATAATTCGGCCATAGAACTGGATTTTTGTTTTCTTGACCTGAACACTTTGCTTCATATCACTGTCTCTTTGACTCCATGCGGGCGTACTACAAGCCTCTAGGCGGACTCCAAAACCGGAAACAATCAATTTTGGCTGATTATGTTTAATCCATACCCAAAAATTGAACTCTTTTTCCAATGAACTTGTGTTTTCAACACCCAACAAACTAAATATTTTCGACCTGTGACCACTAATGACCGTCCTTCGTCTGTTTTTCAGGTACTATGAGACCGGCAGTTTTAAAGCTGGCGTTATCGGTGGGAGCAAACCCAAAGTGGCCACTGCACCAGTTGTCGACGCCATTGCGAATTATAAACGCGAAAACCCGACGATGTTCGCCTGGGAGATTCGCGACCGACTGCTCGCAGAGGGTATCTGTTCTCAGGACAATGTTCCGAGTGTTTCGTCAATCAATAGGTGAGTCTTGTTTTGTTTGCATTTAGTGTTTTAAACAACTACTAAAACACACTCACACAAAAAAGGGCAATAAATGAACAAAAGCGTGAGAAGGGAGGGATGGAAAAAAGAAAAAAGGATGAGTTCACCCCCGGGGAAAATAACAAAAGGGTGGGGCTTAGTATTCAATCAGTGGAAAAGGTTACCTCTCAGTCAGTAACCAATTAATTACATTCAAGTGTTGCTGGTGTCCCGTTGGGGCTTGGCATTACATACAAACACCCTCCTCGGAGTTTTTACTCTTTACACGGGTGGCAGGGGGGGGAGAGAGATTTTGCCTCTTATTTCAAGCAAAAGGTTTTATCGGAGGAAATATTTTAAGGGAATGAAGAAAACCCCCAAAAAATTGGATACGCTGTAAAAACGGCATGGTTTACTTCATATCGAGCAAATCAAGGGGGGAAGACCCACCTCTCTAGGCTTTCACACAGACATCTCCTCCCTCTCCACAGTTCTTCATCACCAGCACACACTTCACGGTGGGTTTCCGGCAGTTTTTTGGTATGAGAGGGCGAGGCTTTCTAACGGTGAGGGGGAAGGAGGGAAAGGAAAAAAGGAAAACCCGGGGTGCAATCGATTGTAGTAGTCGGGATGGCGACCGGGCGTTAGGGATTGTATAAGCAAAGTTAAAGGGGATGTTATATGGGAGCAAAATGGCGCTTCCTTGAACAGCAGCAGTGGTTCTTTTTACATATTTTGGCGAAGTAGTTTGCTGGTTGGAAGCCGAGGGGATTTATTTGTTTGGTTATTTATTTTTCTATTACTTCCGCCTTGAATCTGCAGGGAGAAACGGAATTATTTCAACTGCAGGTCGGACAACGAACAAACTCCTGGTATAATCAGACCCAAAATCACTTAAGGTTCGCAAAACCAGTGTCATCTTCAGTGCGATAAGAACCCATCAGGCCCCGTAATAAGTTGGCACGTGATGGGGACTGTCCAGTACTGGACGAATTCAACAGTTGGTCTAATTTAGAATAGAAATTCACAATTCTGGCTTGAATATGGCATAATTTTACTGCGTAAATAGTTATCCGACCCTAGAACAGAACACTGCCCCCTTCCCAATAACAGCACGAATTAAGAGCTTCAGTACCCACCCCCCTCACACACAATGATAATTAATCCTAACATTATTTCGCCGAGATAGCATATTTCTTTAACTAAATTTCCCAATTCCTTTTCGACAAATTTTGAGATGTTTTAGGGTCGAATAACCAATTTTCTGTCTCAAATGACAGTTGCATGAGCATTTCGAGGCTTTGGCCAACCTCCAAAACCAAAGAACCAAATTGCGTGAATTTATTGGCTCCTTCAAAACAAATTTTCGTGGATCTGGCTCGTCCAAAACCACAAATTTCATGGTTTTGATTAATAATCAAATTCATTTTTCGGAGCTGTTTTCAAAATACCAAACGCGGACTTGGCTCTTTCAAAATCTTTTGTGGATTTGGCTTCATCTAAAGTCAATTTCGTGATCTTGGCAGCTTCAAATTATCAAATTTCTCAACTTTGGACCCTAAAGACCCCAAATTCGACGGGCTTAGCTCTCACAAAAACCAATTTCACCAAGTTGGTCATTTCAAATTACCAAATTTCTCGATCTTTAAAAACAACTAATTTCGCTGGTCCAGTTTTTCAAATCTCGAATTTCGAGGTTAACTTCCAATCCCGTGGGAAGGAGGGAAAGAGTGAAGAAGGGAAGTAGGGAGCTTCCAAGAAACAAAACTAAGCGGGCCCAGATATTTCAAAGCAAATTTAGCGGGCTTGGCTCTTTACAAAAAAACGAACTTTGAGTTTTGAGAAGCAAGTTTTTGTGTGCGGGCAAATCTCTTGGTGTCTGGGAATTTTGGCTCGTAACACGTGACAAAGATTTGTTTCGACGGTGAATGCTTGATAACGGGGTGCACATCCCGAAACTAGTCGGCGAAAAGATCAAATAAAAAAAGAATGTTTCAACTCGACAAATTCATTTACCTGAACCACCTAAAAACGAATTTCTTGGATGGTCTATCTCAATATAGCCAAATTCACAAAGCTGTGGATCTTCCCAATAACCAAATTTATCAGGTTTGGACCTTACAAAACCCCAATTTGACGAGCTTGGTTCATTAAAAACAAATTTTGCGGGTTTTTGAATCTCTCAAAAGTAATGTTTTGTGGGTTTCCGAAGCAAAGAACCACTTGATCTGCTTTGGACTTCAAGTGGGTGGCCCCAGCTCATGTGACCCTGAAAACGGACTAAAGTCTTCGGAATCGTGGAATCATTCGGAGTCTGATTGCGAGAGTCTGGTTTCCTCTAGTCGCAAAGCCCCCGAAATATGCAGTTTTGTTCAATTTTACATTTTGGTTATTTTTGGTTTTAAATAAAAGCCCAATGTGGGCAACTTTTGCGGCTTAAGGGCAATTTTGTAATGTGTTTTGATTTGAGCTGGACTCGGATGGTAGAATGCTCATTTGACAAATGTATAGTCCGTCCCGGCCACAATGCCCTTATGGGGGCCGGCACACCGTCAGAACACCTAAAAATAGCTGGAATAAGTAATGGAGGTGCGCATCATGGGAGTGACTGCTCCGTGCTAACTCTTAACTTCGAAGCCTCTCGACATATGACCTGTGACGACCCGGTATCCCGAACTCCTCACCTTCTCATTGCTCCCCCCACCCTTCAACTTCAAGTTGTTCACTCCGGTGATGTGACGTCACCTTGGTCAGCGAGTGTTTTCCCTACCGGGTTTGCTCAGAAAAGAGTCTCGCGGTCGACTTCAGTTCAACATGATATCGACCGTAGGCTGCCGTGTGCAGTCAAAAATATGAAATTCTCCTCGACCGTGTCCTACTTCTGGGCATCTGCACGACAATTAAATTAAGTGGCCGGGGATGAACTCGTCAGCGTTCGGGAAATAAACACCATCAAGAAAACGACCTTGCCGACACACGCAGATGTGAAAGCTTGGAACCTGTACAATGTGATCCCTCGACCGTGGCACTCACTCAAAGGCCTATAAAGCGCACAGTAGACTACGCCAGACGGTTTTGAAGTCTGAAGGGAAGGAAAAAAAGTCGAGTGAGAGAAGTCAATGTTTCGGAAGTAACGTCGTGAAAGTAACAAGTGCGACCATCCATTCAGTCGTACTGGCTTGTTAATATAGACCTTATGTCGGCGCTTTTATACAATATAAAGAGGCATTCGTCATATCAAAATGTTATGTCACAGCTGTTGCACTATTTGATCCCTTTTCCAAGGGAACTGATTTACATTTTCCTGGATTCAAGAAGAAGGGTGTTAAAACTACACACAAAAAAGCCTCGGTAGCACTCCCACCCACCCCCGGTCCAAGAAAAAACGTAGAGCGCAATTTAAAGTCAATGGCGCACCAAACGGTGTGATTAGTGCAATAACACTGACAGTATTCCAAGGGTGTGATGGGAGGGGGGAAGCTTGCAACAAAATGTCATTGCGGTCCTACAACCGCTAATAACGTTACGCGTACACATTCTCGATTTCTCGCTCTCGCTCGCACTCTGCCCACCCTTTTTACCCGGCTTCTCCTGCTCGTATGTTTGAATCCCTCCGAAAACAGAGAGCTTGGAAGCCTCACCAATTAAACCTCGGAGGTTGCCTCGCTTTTACATAGAGTTGAACCATTCTAATCACCTTGCATTTAACTTTGGTGACTTTATTTAATTCGAATTTACGGTCCTATAGGTGTGGGGGTGGGAGTGCGGTATAAGGCTCGAAGGTCCAGTCGTTAAAAACAATGTACTCTCTTTATGTTAATTACAAATTTCTTTATCTGGCCCAAAATGTTATATTTTTAAGGGACTTGGATGAAGAAACAGTTGAAAGTTCTGCTGGGAAAAAGGAAACATTCTTAACAAAAAGAGGGTAAAAGCCGAATGGAGGGTAGGGCCCCACCCTCCTCCATCCACGTCTTTTCTTTCCAATGAGATCAGCTTCCTTCCGGACCTTCAAGGGTTCCTTTTTCCCCACTGAACATAACCCTCGCTTCATCCCTTTTCCATTCCTATTTTGATTAATAAGCTCTTTTTTTCAGTGTTTCCCCGACAAAAAAAAAATTGCTTTTAAGGTTGGAAATCTGTTTATTCAGTCATTAAAATGAAATATAAGAGAAGGGACGGTTTTTGGAAGGGGGTGAGTGGGAGGAGGCCGACCCGAAGACGTTGGACCAACCAAGTGGATAGATCAATATCACAAACTAACCACTTGCCTTTTACCAAGATATCAGCCCTTCTAACTTCCTTGGCTCTTCAAGTTAAGGGGGGGGGGGGGCAGAAAGGGATGGGCCCCCAAATTGCTTGATAAACTTCTGCTTCCCGAAAAATTAAATTATTTTAAAAAATAATAATGAAGGGTGTGGTGTAAGGGAGAGTGGAAATCAAGAGACGAGGATGTTCTTCCTCTCTTGATAATAAGCCATCCAATATCCCTTTGAGTAGAAACTGGTATTGACTACCGAGTTGATAAATTCGATTACCGGAATGGACAATGGACCGATGCAGCCAGAGGGGCGGGGAATATAAGGGTGACATCTGTGCTTTAAGCATCAAACTCGCATTACTCTACCGAGCACAACTCTATTATTGAGGGGGAGTATATCGTTGAGAGAGAGAGAGAGTGTGTGAGTGAAAGGGAGGACCAGTTAGCTTTAATGTACCACTGAGAACCCCCCCTCAACGACTACTCAATCTCTTTGGGCCCCTCAATAACAAGGGAATCGCGTTTAATT
Source organism: Corythucha ciliata (assembly GCA_038030265.1). Classification (NCBI taxonomy): domain Eukaryota; kingdom Metazoa; phylum Arthropoda; class Insecta; order Hemiptera; family Tingidae; genus Corythucha; species Corythucha ciliata. Next base: position 26,779,741 of record CM075943.1, read on the forward strand.
TGTATGGACACTCATTTTGGTTCAAATGTACCCTTGAGAGGCAAGAAAAGGCGGAGTAGAATAACAGATTATTATCGCGTTATGTTATAGTTTTTAGAATGATTGTAGCGACGTTTTATGGGGCTGTTACAAGCCTTCTACCCATTAACGCCCCCACCCCCTGCCACAGCTTACTGTTTTTGAAAAAATGATAAGCCTTGGGATGGGAATGGTTCAAAGCTATAATTATGTAGAGTGACCCACTAGGTTGGTTCAACCCAAGGTTACTATACTACTGAGGTACCGCCGTAACTAATAGATGAGGGGAAATCCCTCCTAACAAACAAGTCATAGGATAGGGTGTGCAAAAACAATACCTTTCTTTACACACGTGATCAGATTATAACTATGCAATTTTCACTTTGCACAGACCTCCCCCCCCCCACAATTTTCTTACGGCCTAAGGTTACCTATTTAGTATAGTAACCTTGGGTTCAACCAACGTGGGTTGGTCGAGGCACGTGTTTTATATGGAGCAAGAAGTACAACCATGCTTAGAATACCAAGCACTTAGTTTTTTTTTTTTTTTTTTTTTTTTTTTTTTTTTTTTTAAATTAGCATTAGGGTTAGCCATTTATAGTTTATAGTAGTTAGCCAGTTATCGTTCTCCGTAATGGTTGTAAGGGGGACGGGGGCAGTGCCTTCTTCACACTTATACCGGCTGCAAGGCATTTTAAACGCTTCCAAAAAATTGATATATGATAGAGGAGCGCATCGAGTGACGTCGTTAAGAGCGTGGGATCTCGTGCTGTGAATCTGGAGGCGTAGGCTCTCATCAGACTCTTTTTCAGGCTCTTTGCCAATTATCATACAGTTTTTCCGTATCTTTTGCAGGCTCATTTTAAGGCTATTGACGTCTTTCATAAATACAGCAGCGTTCGTGCCGAGCTAAGATGAACTAACGATCTGGGGTATAGCATCTGACCGTTGTCACTTGCTTTGTTTTGTTTAATGGTTGTGAGAATCAGAAAGAAAATTATTGAAGTAAATCCAATTGAAAATTGAAGGATACCCCAGGAGGTCTTTTCTCTTTGTCGCCACATGAGTGCTGATGTATTTATGAAAGTTACGAATAGGGCCGAATATCGCGTCACTGATGCGTCCGCCCAAAAAACCTGGTCGCACTCGTCACTGCAGATCATCGCCCTCAAAACTCGTTGGACTTCAATGTTCTGGCTAACGATATGATTCCTCATCACTGCTGATAAAGTGCGGCCACCAGAAAGTGGATGAGAGGGGTGGGGTTTCAAAATAATAAAATAATGACCGAGGTGTTGCCAAGGAGAGGGGCGGGATTATTTATGAGGGGGTGGCACACCCCCTCCACGCTTCTTCAGTCCGTTGTGAGCAATCCATGTTTGTATATCGTTGGTTCTGGCAGAGACACCTAAACTTGCTTACTTATCAGAGCCAAAAATCGTCATTTTGAACATAGAAGCTCTAGAGGAAACACTGTGCAAAATTTGTTTTAGAGAGCCGGGACCACGGAACTTGATTTTGATTATCGAAACCCGAGATTTGCTTATTTGAAATGTCCATAATGCGAAATTGGTTTTCCTGGGAGCCAAGCCCACGAAATTGGCATTAAAGGGTTAAAACAAACCCTCAATATCATGAAGCGTTTTTCTTGTTTGTATATTGTTTGCATTAGCGTTTAGCCATAGCCACCCATAAAGGGGGGTCTTAAATACAGTCAAATTGCAAATTTCGGGTGTTAATATCGGCACAATTACAAGTTTTAACACTTTTTTTTGTGGCCGAAGTTTGTCCGAAACCCTTCGGACATATTGGTGGGCGGTTATATGTATTGGTGGGCCACCAATATGACAGTAGTCGGGTTCCGGACAAAGCGGTGGGTCCACCAGTATGATTGATCACCAGGACTTATCAATTATATCAAATTAGTAAAATAATCGATGAATAAAACAAAGAAGTAATTATTTCCGAAAAACCTAGCGAACTTAAAATCCTACATTTCGCAATTCATTTCCTTTCAAAGCAGACGCGTACAGGCCGTGAATAGTGGTATATTTCTAAAAAATTTAGGTTAAGCTATCCGGGTTGTAGAGAGGCAGGTAGGTAATTAGTACTTATTATGCGTTAAAATTAATTTATTTCTTCCCAAAAAAAACGTTTTGATAATTTTCAAGACGTCTGGTGCTCTAATTTTTAAAAGGATTAGGGTATAGAGATGCGTGTGGTAGAAGTATTTGGAAAGGGGACTTTGCAACTGGTCCACAAGCTTGTGGACCAGATGCAAGAGCTTGTCTTTCAACTGGTCTACAAGTCTTGTAGACCCAGTTGTCATGTGGACCAAATGCAAGACCAGGTCGTTCAAGTGGTCCACACGTCTCTTGGGCCAATTGCAAGACTGTGGTTGTTTCAACTGGTCCTCGAAGATAAAAACTCTTATAAAAGTTCATCCTAGAGAGTTATTGTTCGCCAAAGTCGCAACTATGGCTTTATTGACCAGCGTAGGTAAGCTGTATAGCTATATAGCTGTAAGTAAAGTTATCGTTGGTAAACCAACGGGACTTTACGTCCAACTACCTTTGAGGTGTCGTGTACGAGGGCGAGAGCACACACGTTACTTTTTAACTTTTTTTTTTTTTTTTTTACACATAATTTGAACTTTGCTCAAACAATCCAGCCTGTAGTGGGAATCGAACCCACTCAGCAGACGATTCCTGGACATGAGAGTCGACGCCTTAACAACCTCGTTCTGGTCCGAAGGTGCTTACATGACTAATGACAGACTTTTAGGCCTAGGCCTATACCTATCGATGAAAAGGAAGTAATACTATAATGTCATCAGTTTTTGTAAAGCCGGCTCCATACGTACGGTATTCACCGAATAAAACGAGCAAAATAGTTTTTTCAGTTGGTTGGTTTCTAGGCAATGCTAGATATTGATTAGTATTTTGCTCGTTATTTGGCAAACACCGCATGTGTGGAGCAAACTTAAAATGCACAGTTCGGAAAGGCAAGAAGAAGAGGAGGGAAATCAAACCAATTAATACACAGATAAGATATAGAGGGAGTGTAAATAGAAAATGTGATGCAAGATATGTCTCATTTCCCCCTCTCATAGAGCCCGGTTTAGGGAGAAAAAGAAACGTGTTGGATGAGGTTTCCCGTGATTTTTTTTTTTTTACTAATTTGAAGCTAATCTTCCGCGGATGAAACTTTCAGCTGTCAATTTCGTTTTACCGATCAGCAAAAGCAGCAGTTTTTTATTTAAATTCGTTTCCAAACTTCAATGCTTTGACCTGCTCGATCGTTTCCAATAGTTTTCTCGCCCCGTTAATTGGGCTCTTAGGGGGCAAGTACTACTACTCCTATGAGTTGGAGTGGTAATCCAACGTGCTTTACGTCCAACTACCATACGGTGTCGTGGACGAGGGCGAAAGCACACACTTTACTATTCTCACGTGGGTTATCATTTTTCCTTAAATAATCCAGCCTACAGTGGGAATCGATTCCACTCAGCAGACGATACCTGGACATGACGACATCGGCCACTCTGCTGGGCTCCTAGGGGGCAAGTACGAAGGGGTGTTATAGTTCTCATCAAGTCACCACAATGAAAATGGTTGACACGTGGATACCACCCGTGTTATTTCATGTTAACACCCCTTCGTACTTGAGCCCCTAGAGAAAGGAAAGTGTTCTCATTTTTTTTGTTTACGCTCCCTCTATTACTTATCTGTGCTTGCTGGCTTGGTCAGCCCAACGATATATGTATAAACCTGGATTGCTCACAACGGACTGGAGGGGGTAGGTCGTCCCCTGATAAACAATCACCCTGTCCCTCTCCTTGTGTAGTTATGGCAACACAACTCTCTTCCGGTATTTATTTTGAAACTCCACTCCTCTCAACTACTTGGGAGCTTATTTTGTGGCTATTCTTTATCAGCAGTGATGAGCAACCCAGTTCTTTTATATATCGTTGGGCCAGGGGCTGAAGTACGAAGGGGTGTTAAATGGAATAATACGGGTGGAATCCACGTGACATCGATTTTAATTGAGATAGGATAACGCCGTGTTAAAATTATAACACCCCTTCGTACTTGCCCCCCAGCCCTTGATGAGGTTTTGTTTTCAACACATGTAAAATAAGAGGTAAGGATTAATCGTGTTATAGTTTTACAACGAGCCCATTATTTTGGATAATATTCTTCGTTTTTCGGGGGTGAGACGGCTCCTGCGTATACGCGTTCAATGTGAAAGGCCTCATAGAATTCTATGTGGTTTTACTACAAGAGTTGGACGCTGACGCGTGCGTCAGCGAATTTTCACCTGGTGCGTGAATGGGGTCCTAGGGGTACTCATGACAATCATTATTTCGGGTAAAGAAGTAAACAGATAAAAACCGAGTTTCTATTGTGACGCATGGGCAAGGGGGTGGAATTTTACTGAAATAGAAATACTTCTTTACCGGTTCGTTCACAGCGTCATTACGCGAGGATCTATTGATTTTATATTCTTGAGAGAGTTTTCCCACGTCATTTTGAATTGCAAGATATACATACTTCACGAAACTGATGAAAAAGTTCTGGTGAAGTGAGAAACTCAAGATTTTACAAAAGCCAACATTATGTATATACATGGATTAATTTTCCTGTCATTCTTCGAGAAAAGTATAATAATTATTGGGGCCTTAGTTTATTCATTTAAGGGTGGTCGGGAGAATGATTCATTGTACATGCTCCTCTAGGGAATGGAAGTATGGTGTTCGTGGAAAAAATCGAGTCCGAGCTTTTCCTTTTCGTAAAAAAAATGAAATTCGAGGCGGCTTCTTCTGTAGATTTAGCTTTGAGTGAAAAGCCATAAACGTAAGGACACTCACCACTCGCCACTCTTTGTCCCCAATGAATTCGCGGTCACTCACTCTGGATTATTGAGTTGTAAAGGGGGAAAAACGGGGAAATCCTCAAAAGACACCGCCTCACATTTTAATTTGTCAACTATTTTCAAATGAACCAACACAGGTCTCGATCAATAAACCCTTCAATTTATTCTTTTCTCCAGTCATCCATTCGATTACCGGTGACTTGCTACCACTGTAAAGCTTGCACTGTGTAGGGCGATCACATAAAAATTTCAAAAAATATTTTTTTGAAAATAAATAAATTAATTTTAACGCATACCTACTAATAAATTATTAATTACCTATACCTGCCTCTCTACAACCAAGATAGCTGAACCTACAATTTCAGAAAAATATTTAACATTATACAAGGCACATACACGTCTGATTTGAATAGAAATAAATTGCTAAATGTGTGCCTCACTCACGTTCACTAGGATTTCGAAGTTCGCTAGGTTTTCCGGAAATAATTACTTCTTTGTTTTATTTAACAATTAATTGACTAATTTGATAGGGACACTCAATACATTTTCAGATGAAACCGAACTCCTGATGGTTCGGTCATACTGGCGGACCCACCGCTTTGTCCGGAACCGACTACGGTCATATTGGTGGCCCACCAATTTGCCCGGACATTCTGGTGGCCCACCAATTTGTCCGATACACTACGGACAAATTGGTGGCTTCACCCACCAATATGACCGCCCACCAATATGTCCAAAGTGTTTCGGACAAATTGGTGGGTGAGGGAATTTTTCCCATCCACCAATATGACCGCCCACCAATTTGTCCGATACACAACGGACATATTGGTGGGTGCGAGAATTCCTTTCATTACCGCACCCACCAATTTTTCCGCCCACCAATATGTCCGGACCCCGAATTTTCAGTTTCTTGGCGAAAACGTCAAAAATAAATAAAAGGGCACCTCATTCCATTTTCGCGGTCATGCCACCTTAGCTGCTCTGTCTCCTGAGACTTTTCACTGGAATGTATAGGAGAGGGGGAGGGCGAAGCTTTTGGGCTTTCTCTCACGGTTGGGCTTTAATCATTCAATTGACCCGTACCCTTAATACATATACAATGCTTTCCACGAGGATCGATAATGCACAAAACACAAACAACAAGGGCCACATTACGCGACGGCGAAATCCCTTTCAATCCCCCCTCCACTACCAACCAGCCCACAACCTCCGAACGGCTTGTGGAATATTATCATGACAAATGAAACACCTGACAGCAATCACATTAAACAGGTCATGTGATACCTGTTGACTTCCGTTTCCGGTTTTACACCCCCTTCCATCCCTTGACTATTAAGATAATTGTTTTGAAAGGAAGGATTAAACCCATTGGGCCGAAGGAAATCACTGCCCTTACGCCCTGTGGAGTGAAGTTTCCCATGGAGTGCGTCAAGAGTGGTGCGGTCGGGGGTGGGAGACCCCGTAACCTTTCTGGTCATTAGTCATGTTCATGCTTTATGAGCGTGTTTTTCAATAAAAACTGAATAAGTTGAATCAATATACGCGTAACGAAGTCGATTGATATTCTCTTTCCGTGTTTTGGGAAAATTTCCCGAATTGAAATGAAATATTGGGGGTGGTAGCGGTGGGGGAGGGGTTTTTTCCGCTGACGCGGCCACTTTAAAACCGGGCATTAATTTACTAAAGTTCGCCGGTAACACGCGGAAAGGATTTTAGGGAGATATTGGGCAATAACTCACTCGGTTTGCAAACGTAGGCGTAATTAGCCAAAACCCCAACCATGAATCCCCCCCCCCTTCGGTGTATTCCGTTGGCATGAAAATTTGATTGATTAGAAGGAGGAAATGGAAGTTTTTTTAAACTCCCCCATCCTTCCTCGACCATAAAACCAAAGCCATCAAAAGCGTTTCCAATTCAAAAAAAAAATTAGCGACGGAAGTTATGCGGTTCGCCGGTATAAAGAGTCAAAAATGCACTTGTTAATGATTAATCTAAAAAATACCCTCCATCGGACGGAGTGGGAAGGAAGACGGGAACGACGTTCGAGAGCTCCGCGCGCGGCCCCATGTTGGGCATCCATCAAGCACGGGCCACGCGACTTCTATTCATTTCGTTGAACAACTCACCCTCGACAAATTAATTTAATCTTAATATGGGTATGAGGAGATGAAAAATAGTGTCATATTTCTCTGGGGGTGTGGTGTGGGTGGGAGGGGGTGCGTGTGTGTTATGGGGGGGAGGTTAGGAGGAAATGGAATTGAATCCGATTTGTGTATATGGCGTTGTCCGGGGGTGGTGGTGGAGGGAGGGAGGAAAACTTCTTTCCCTCAAGATGTAAAAAAGGGAAAAGAGTGAGGAGGGAGGATTGAATAATAGACGCTATTTATTTAAGAGGTGGTTTTCTAGAAAGCGACTCCTATAATGTAAGTTTTTCGAGTTTGTTCCTTCAAGTCCTTTCCTCCCCCTTCACGTCCCCCCCCCCGCTGCACCATGCTAAAGGCGTTAGAAGTTGTAAGTCCGAACAGCCCCCAAGGGTCCGATACTCAACTTGGATTTTACTCTCACCCCCTAACAACTTACGGCCACCGAATCCGTTTCCCTCTCATTCTCTCTTTCTCTTTTCAAGAAGCTGTTTCAGAGAGAGTTGATACAGTTTTAAAAGGGTGCCCCCTCCCCTACTTTTCTACCCCCTTAGAAACGTTACGCTTTGTTCTTCGCGATAATTGAGCCTTCTAATTTGCCTTCCCTTCTAAACCATTCTACAGTCCCCCCCACAACCCACCCGCAAAACCTTTAAAACTTCCCTCTTTAGACGCATTTGGATCGGATTTCTTAACTTTTTCTCGCCTGAAAATCTTTCGAATACGAGGTGGACCAAGAAACTCCCTTTTTGACAATAACCACCCTCTTTGTGCACTCTCCCGCAGGTAAAAACTGTTAATAACAAACGAATGACACTGGAGGACTTCTTAACTTTTTATTATTTAGCTTTTGTAAAGAAAAACGAAGCACCTTTACACTCCCAAACTATCCTATACCGGGCGCACTTAACAAGCGGGGAGGGTACAGGCGTTTAATAGACTTTCCTAAGTTATGAGCATGAGGATGAAGGGGGGGTGCACACTCGGTTCCAGGGAGAATGGGGGAGAGAAGCCTATGGGGTTTGAATAGACTTGACACGTATTGATGTGATTTAAAGTCAGTGAGGAGAGGACATCTGCCTTTTTTTTTTAGGGGGAAGTATTCGCTATTGTGAATTCGTGTAGAGAGGGTGGAGAGGGGTGCCTTTTGGTGCTTGGACGTGTGAGACAAACTGGTATGCACTCGAGACTAATCAAGCACCTTTTGAAATTTGTTGTTTATTTGTTTTCATGGATCTAAGAGTTGGAGAATTTGTGTAAATTTCAATCTTTAAATTCGTCACTCACGTGGTGGGGGAGGGGGGTGCAATTTTTGATTCGTCGTGTACTTTGAAGGACAACAAGACGACATCAATAGTGAAAGCAAAAATAATTGATGATTCGCTCGTTTTCAACATTTAACGGCTGTTTTTGTTTTGTTGGGAATAGGAAAAAAGACGGCAATGCTCGCTCCCAAATTTCTTGCCAAAAAAAGATTAACGCTCGTCATTTGGTTAACGAGAAAAAGTTAACAGATGACGTATGACGCCTTCTGAGACTTGTTCCATTTCAAGGTCCATTGCTCACCCTTCATCCCTCTATTTCGCGTTACTGTGACAGAAGGGGGGGTATTATTATTAATTAGAATGTACATTGAACTTGGGTGGTATTTTTTTTTTTTTTTAACGCGACCCTTCTGAGACACCAACACCCCTCCATAATTTTGACTTCCACGTACTTATATGTATATGTTCAGCCCTTAATTATTTTTGATTTATATACGACAATGTTAAAACTGGTTTCTTGTTGTTTTTTCACACGAAATGACTAACATCGATATGTTTTTGTTTATTTTTTTCCCCCAGGATTGTAAGGAACAAAGCAGCGGAAAAAGCGAAACACGCCGTCCAAAACAATAATACTTGCAGCCCTCCATCAGGAGCTCAGGGCCCTGTATCTGTGATAGCCCACGCACCAGCCTCGCAACACGACAGGTATAGCATCAATGGAATTCTGGGCATTCCTCAGCACCATGAGCATCCGGTTAAACGGAAACGGGACATCGACATTAATCCAGGTATGTGGCAATGAACTGTATACGTTATTGGTAGGTAAACTAAGGAAGTGAGAGCCAACCTTTAAGTGAATTTGTACGATTCGCATTAATCGATACAATTCGTTTTGTCGATATCGCTGCATGTGAATACTTAAATTTTGCCCCCTCACCCTTCCAATGGACCATTTTCCGGAGAAATAAAAAAAAATTAAAATGTATGGAAATTGAGTTATTAGGATGAAATGATCACGAAAAAAACACTTTAAAACTTTTTTTGCCCCACTTTTATGCAGATAAATGAAAAGATGAAAAGTAGGGATGTGACGTCACAACATTGTAAACAGAGGCTAAAGTAACGAACCTTTAAAGACGAGTAGACGCATACGGCGCCATGTTCGTCTTATCAGATTAATAAGATGGGTTGGGGGTGGTTTGTTGACATCCACAAAACATCAACAAAAGGTGGATTTTACAAGACTGATAATTGATAAGAGCGAACATGGCGTCTGTGATTTTACCTGTCTGATTATAGGTTCACAGACCTGATTATAGGTAATCTTGTGGGTTCTATATTTGAACGAAGTATCGAACCAGGCGCTTATGATAAAAACTTACACAATACAGAGGTAGTCCAGATCCACTTCTACCACAACAATCGCCCCACTTCCACCCCCTTAAACTTAATGTGTATAGTGACATAACACTGAGCGAAGATTTCATGTTTGTGATGACTGATGACAATTGGGTCTGCTACACTGGAAGAGCGCACCGTGACAAATTTGACAGCCCCCCCCCCCTGTCAGCTAAGAATAAAACCGTATTTGACTCTTACTTTCGAGTGTCTGGTGACCAAGTTTCACGGTCTGATAGTCCGTTTTTGGAACTAGAATCGTCAGTTTTTAAAGCCAAACCAATCAAGCCCTGTGGGCTATATCTGGTTTCTAGAGCAAAATGAACAGTTTCTGATGAGTAATGGTCATTTTTGTACCAGCTCAGCCTGCAAGCAGTGAACTCACCCGCAGCCATGAGCTATAGGCACAAACTGGTGCCAAGGACCACGGTGCTGTCATGAAGCCAGAAATCTGGATTTTTCATTTTCGGATCAAAAACGGATAACTACGTCACATAAACAATTCCTAGCCCAGAAACCAATTAACCGCAAAGTAGACCCACAGAAATGAACCCACTGTCGTCTAAGCTTCTGCGTATGATTCTAGATTATTGCTGTGGCCAGTGCTTCACAACAAAAGCATCCCCCCTCCCTTTCCATATTTTTTGGAGGTTCGATAGTTCAAAATTGACGACTAGCCGTCACTATTACTCCGCGAGGGAATCAATCGAATACAAAAAGAAAATATTTTGTAGTCACAACCATTTCAAAGCGGCCATGTTGTAACTGTCGCTTTTATACAAAGTACAAAGGGCGTCATAACTCCCTTTTGTACCGACAATTACATTGTTTCCCAACATATGGGCCCCCTGGGAGAGTTTTGAAGAGAGTTTAAAAGAGAACTCCTTCGTAAAAGATGGAAGCGACATTTTAGGATGAGCGGGAGTCGGTAGAAGGGGCTTACATTAAAAGGCATTTATATAAGTGAAGTGTGTGAGTGAGAGAGAAGAGACGGGAAATAAACGACCCCCTCCCCATCACAAAACTTTCCCACCTCCCACCCCTCCCAACAAACCCATGAAACGAGCGGAATTGAACCCGGGTAATGCCTTTTACAATGGGAATATTGTTACCGATAGGGGTAAAGGCCTCTTCCCCACCCCCTCACTCACTCCTGACCACATTTAAGATTACAAAAGAAATGTCTCCCGAAAACTTTTCTCTTTTGTGTACAACTTTTCCTTCCTAATAAAACGTTCTTCAACGCCCCCACCCTTCCCAACTGCTACCGACAACCACCACTCCACCAGCATCCTCATCACGCCTAATCCCTTAAGGGAGTTTCTCCGCGCCTTATTATACGCTTTAAGGGCTCCTTTTTCAAAACCCATCAAATCCTTCTCCTTTTAAGAACAGTATGCTTGAATTTGATCGGAATGTCATCATCTCAGTACTACGGGCAAAGACATTTTCGAAACCTCCCCCCCCCCCCAGCATAAAGCGCGTGATTTTACGACTCGACGCAAATGTGTACCATTCTCAAGAGGGCTACGCCGCCGAGGGGGGAAAAAATAAAGGACGAGTCCCTGTCAGTACGATGGAAATAGGTTGAGGGAGGTCGCGAATAGAGGGGAATATAGATGTATTCTCCTTGATCAGTCTCTGGAACCGAAAAGGGTGCCCTGGAGAGGGGTGGGGGAATAAGGGTATGATAAAGGGAATGGAGGGGGGTGAAATGCATTTTTCTGACCTTTGAACGTTGGTGAAGGGGGGAAAAAACTTCCTCCCCTTTCGTCGTTTAATTGTGATTATTTTGATTTAAAAAATAAAACGGATCAGTTGACTCTGTGACATGGTTTTGAACAACGTTCAAAACATCTGCTGTTGAGGTTTAAGGGCCACGTTTTCGACAAGAAACCAAAAACCTGCGGGGGAATTTTCCGTTTGATCCTCCTTTTCCACTACAAGAGAAAATAAAAATGGCGTCGATGCAAATCCTAGCATAAAAACGCTTGGAATAGCCCCTCAAAGTATAGAAAGCTTCTCTCTTTTTTCCCATTTTAGATGGCGAGGTAGAAATTTAAGGAGAGGAAGTTTATATACACCCGCAGCCAGTTCCGTAAGCAATGGCGCAGGGGCGGTATGGGGGGGGGGCAATATAAAAGCTTTCACGCCGAAAAAAAAAAAAAAAGACAGAAAAGGCGGCAGCAGGGTGGTAATACTGGGGACTGGAACTCCCAGGGAGGGGTTACTGCTAGGGGTGGGTTTAATGGTGGTTGCCGGGTAACGTTCAAGTATGAAGGGGGTAGTTGTTGAGGGGTCTGAGTGGTGGAAGTTCTTTTCTTCCTTTCCATTGGTCAGACACGCCGCGGTTTATGCGTAGAACGGTGACGGGGGTTAGAAGCCTGCGGGGATTTCTGTCTGCCCTTATACCTTTTTTTAAAAAATTGAGTTTCCACCCTCCTATACCTATACCCTTAACCAAATTGATTGTACACACTTTTCCAGAGACTCGTCATCCCTGCTATCATGGCTAAAATAGCACATTTTGATACAAGCAGTGTGGTAACACACATTGGATTGCCATATAAAATGGCAGCTCTGCGGGATTTTGAATGAATGAATTGGGATTTTCTGTTGTAGTTAATTCACCCACAAATCTCACTCGTCAATTCATCTCCTAGGGTCTTCCATGGCAACTCGTTCATCCAGGCCCGTCTCTCGTGACCACCGCCTAACGCCTATCCATCCGGTCAAATGCCTTAGCATCGTAACGATCTTGACAGCCCTTGCCAAGTTATCACTCTGGCCCTCCTTGTGATGGTCTATATCCATTCACTGCTCAACCATCTGGCCACTCGACATCGATCTCCCAAAGTGTGTGCAGACTCAGCGTTACACAACGTCCATACTCCTACCGTTGTGCATTGCACTGCACGAACGCAGCGTTCTTCCAGCGTGGCAGATCGAGTGCAGAGAAAACAGAGCCGTCTAAACTGCTGCACCCTAAATGTTGCAGTCGACTGGCACACCCACCAATTCATAACAGTGTCCTGAACCGAAGCCTTACTCACCTCTTATTCTCAAGTTTAGCCGAAAATTAGAGGATTTTCTCGAATTAATCCTTGAACCAGTTTTTCTCCATTTGAGCGTTGAATGAGCGCATTTTCTCAATTTGTAGCGGCGAATTATTGATTTTTCCCCGTTTTTGTCATAAATTAGCAATTTTTTGCGATTTTAGCCGCGAATATTAGCACTTTTTCTAAACTTGTCACCGCGTGCTTGGCCCAACGATTAGCACACTAGCCTGCCTTCATAATTTTAGCCAATTAAGGGCCTTCCAAAATTTATTGTTAGACATTAGGTGTACTTTACATACTTGATTGTATAGCAGCAAATGGGCGCTTGTTCTCAATATTAGCCGCGAATCAACGCTTTAAAATCCAAAAATCTATGTTTGTATATCAACCTTTTCGGGGTTCTCCCTCTGAGCAAAATGGTTTTATTGAATATTTCAGGCTTTTTTAGAGTTCATTTCGGATTTTTTAGTGCTTTTTTTTATTTCGGAACAGAGTGCTCTGTTGGTTTTCGTCGGATTTCGGCCTCGCCCGTATCCTCTCGTTTGGTGGAGATCGAGGGGCTTTGAAATTGTCCTTTGAAGCTTTAGCTCACAAAAAAAAAAAAAAAAAAAAAAAAAAAAAAAAAAAAAAAAAAAAAAAAACCGTGAAAGAGGAAATTTAGGGTGAAAAAGTGACTAACGCACGGCCAGTGCGAAGCCTTCGGCTCCTTGGAACTCCGTCCTCGAGGGTGGGTAGATGGGTAGTGGATTTGTATTGTGTCAGTGCCAAATTTAACTATCGAAGAGATTTCCGTGCTTTTCACTGACGATTAGGCCAGTGGCAGCAGTTGCCCCTCCGGGAGTTTTGCTTTCAATTCTCGGGGAGTGTTCGCAGTTGTGATGTTCCCACTTTACACACAACTGGAAAAAAAGAAGTTATATTTACCCAGTAATCACCCCTATGTCTGAAGGGTTTAGGGGTCGATTCCTATAAAACAAACTATAGAAGACCTCAAAGTTCGCATATTACCGAAGAAGTTTACAGCTTAAGGAGTTTACAGTAACCCACATGGGGCGTTAAAAACGAAAAAAATTGGCGACTAATTTACGGTGAAATATACGCGAGAGGCCTCAAACTGAGTACATCTTGGGTCTGCAGGACAACGAAGCAGCCATTATGAACGAACAGAAATTTCGATTGAACTTGAAAGGAGGGTGGGAGAGTTAAAACAATTCGAAAACCTGCACATTAATTGACCGTTGGTCCGTGGCGATTATGATGGGAAAAATCCGCCCGGCATGCCTGTTAGTTGGAGATTACATTCAAATAAGGGACACACTATAACGTTGAAGTGTTTCTCGGCGATGTATGATGTTGGAGAGTGTGGAGGGGTGGGTTTCTTTTAATTCTCACCCCCTTTGGTGTGGTTGGGAGGGGGTGAGGGCCGAAAACAATCGTGTCGAGCCCTTTCATATTGGCCAGTGGCAAATGGTACTATCTAACCCTTTGCGCTTATAAAGAGTTTACAATTATATCGTTTTCAATGCTGTACAAGTTCAGGGTCTTTATCGGTATAAGCGCAGGGGTGTGTTCAGCAGGGGTATAGGACATTTATTTTATTACCGTCCCATCCCCCAAAGTTGGGACATTTGGAGAAATTGACCCCTTAAAAAAACCTGCTCGATTTAATATAAAATTCCTTTCTAGACTATTTATATTATTACGAAGTAGTCCTCCCAGCCCTTTCCCTTTGTAGCAACCCTCAGACTCACGCCATCCTATACCGAGTTTCTTCCCTAGGAACCCACTCCCCTTCTTCACATTATAATCGTGACAATGAAGATGTGTAGCGACGGGTGGGAGGGGTGGAAATGGGGCAACGAAGAGCTTAGGTATAAATCTCAGCGTTAAAGGGGGTTGTTGTAGACTTGCCAAGACTATGTAGTCGCAACAAGGAGGACGACTTAAAACCCTCCCAAGAGCAAGTTCCGCCATTTCTGATGGTCAAGTAAACGGAACCCTCTCTTCTCCTTGCTTGAAATATATAAACTCCTTGTCATTTATTACTTTCGACCCCCCGACCCCAACCAACCATTCATCACTGATTTATTTATTGTTTTAGTGCATTTCATTCAAAAAATGCACTATTGGTCTCGCCCTGATGGTCGCACATATGGGTTGTGATACTTTTTTTTCACGTTTCAGAACCCCTAGAACACGAATCCGAGGTCGGTTCGATTTGCTATATATATATATATATTTATATATATATTTATGGCCCCTCGCTTGTTAGCACGATCACGGTCGCAATTTTTGACTTAGGGCAACCAAATTTGGTCTAAAAATCAATAGCGTGAATATCTCGGACGAGTTCGTGATCCAGATGAATCGGTCCACGGGAACGGTGTGAAAGAGGGGTTTGAATTAGTTGAAAATTCGCTACCGCACGGCTGTTGCTGCAATTGCCCCCAAAATTGACACGAGTAATGAAAAATGAACGCGCTTTCGTATGAGACCCTTGTGAACCAAATCCGTTGATATGGCAGGGGAGTTCTCGGCGGAGGGGAGCTATTAAATTAACGCTATGCCTTACTGGACCACCCAATTACCACAAAATTTCATTGACACTGAATTTCGAGCCGTCTCTTTTATTTTATTTGCCTACAGCCTAATAAATATTGAGTAAAAAATCCTGAGGTGGGCCAAAAAGGGAGGAACAAAAAAAAATTAAAAAAAAATTGTTTCGGATTCGAACCCAGGCACTCCGCATTGCGCAATGGTGAAATTGTGACATGCCATTTAACCTAATTTAACTGATCTGAAAATTAACGTAACCTGAAAAAAGTTTTGTTCCGACAGCAGCCTGTCGGGAAAAGTGCATTTCATTCATGCGACAATCGAGTCAAACCTCATAAGTTAGAACGATATCAATCAATTATGAATGAAATTTAGGCCGGGATAAAGATTTTAATTGCAAATAACTCCTCTAACAAGAGTCCACCTTCCTATATCGTATAGGCAACCAAACCGACTGTGTTTCATTTTCATCATTTTGTTCCCCCTCAGTTGGTGCCAAAAAAAGGGGCCTGCGGTAAAAAGAAACACGATTTTATGATTTTGACTTTCTATACCACGGCCTAAATGTGATTCATAGTTGATTGATATCGTTCTAACTTATGAGGTTTGACTCGATTGTCGCATGAATGAAATGCACTTTTCCCGACAGGCTGCTGTCGGAACTTTTTTCATTTAAAAATGCCCCCCGCCCTGCACAGTTGAAGGAGAAGCTTAATAAAATCGCGTTAGCCTGAATGAGTGGATCCTATAGCCATATGTTAAAGGATGGATTCCCTTGGGTTTTAAATAGTTCTCCCAATTAAGTGGAAATGAGAGAGGGAGGAGATCGTTAAAGTCCAATTCCTTTGGGAGAACAAAATGTCAGCGAGTTGACATTAGCTGAACTGATTGAACGTACAAGTTATTTCAATTCTTATGAGTTTTTTCTCCTCCCCCGCGCCGTATTTCGCGTTGTAAAGCTACCAAGCAGTCAATTATTCTTTTCTAAGCGAAATCCCACGCCCAGGGTGGTCTTCCTTTTTATATTTCTCTTTATTTTGCTCCACGAAGTCTAGGGAATGGAGAGAATTAAGTTTGATCATTCCCTAACCAAAGGTCTTTCTTTAAATTGTTGGGTGGACCATCTTATTGTCTGGGGCGGGGGGCCGTTATACCTGACCAAGAGTGAGACGTCTTCGAAACATTTTTGTGAATAGTCAGCTGAATAATGATGTCAAACCATGTCAACCTCAATTCTTTCTATTTTTACTGTTCCAGATGAGAACCGAGATTTAAACGGACACGCTGAAGAGGAAATAAAGAGGCAGAGGACGCAATACAACGGAGACCAGCTTTATTCAAACGTAATTCTTTCTTTCCTTTCGCCGCCCGATTAAAATCCAATAAAAAATATAAAAAAAAAAACTTCCCAGTGATTTGTGTTTAACGACTTTCCCCCCACTTACCAACCCACCCATGTTTCTCTGACCGTCTCTTTTTTCGGTTTCACAGCTCTGGTCCGGGAAATGGACAGTCAAAGAGGAACACAAATTGTTCTCCGAGCTGGGAAGCGCCGGCTCGGGAAGTTCACCCTATTACGACTCGCCGTCCGGTTTTCCAGCGACTTCGACCACGTCGGGGGATATTTACGATACCATTAGTACTATGAGCCAAGCTCAAAGCGCGCACATATACAACCCGCCAATTGGAACTTCGTTAGGTGAGTTATACGATAATTCCAATGTGTCCAAACGTTTTCCCCGTAATGGGACGCACTTACTTCATTCGTCCACTATTTTGCTGTTTCAGTTGGAGGCGTAAACCCATTAACACCTATTAGCATGCAAGAAATACATAAATTAGGTACGACCACTGTTTTAGACCCTGGGTCGCTATCCCCCGTCCAGTACCAGCATACAGGTGAGATTTTCAAAAAAAATTTTTTATTCGAGTAAAGTCAAAATTAAAGGCATGATTTTACCGTTTATATGTATAGCGTGCGTATAGAAATAGACAAAAAACGCATTTTTTCTACATTTTTGTTTGCATGGGCGCCTGTTTTTTGTTGTTGAGTATGGCTATTTTTTTGTTTTGGTGTGTTGCATGGAATCGTGTAGAGGCGTACAATGGTAATTCAGGAGGAGGTGAAGTCGGTTCCCCCGGTTTACCATTGTCCCTGCCAGCGGATCAAGCACCAAGCCCTAACAACCCACAGGACCCGTCGGGGTTGACCGTGCTACAGTCACCGTATACTACCACTTATTACACGACTCCAGGTTAGTGAAAATGTTTTGTTTTGTATTTTCCCCCTCTCTCTATGTTTTACGCTTCTCTGTGAGCTGTAGATACGCTTTGAATGCCGCGTGGCGTAGAAAATCTTTCCAAAAACCCACGTAAAACGTCCTTCTAAAATCCATCACGATGAAGTGATCCAAGTGGACTGGGTGGGCCACCATCGAACCTTAGTCGTAATTGTGTGTGGCGCATGGCGTAGTTCTGCCCCTTCTTGACCAAAGTCTCCGCAAAAATATTCACGCCCAGGAGCTTGATATAATCGGTCTGGTAACTGGCAATTTCCATCGAAAAAGCAATTCCACCGGTTTGGCTATTTCAAAAACCGAATTTCACTCGTTTTAAACAAGAAGGGTGGGAAGGTTGGATGTCAGCGGCTAACACTGTCAAGTTTTCGGCAAGGCTCTCCACTTACTTGTTGATCAATTTCACACGTTCACCGGGTGCGAATGGCGAGCCGTCAACCCGAAACCCGATAGACTCGAAATCCTCATCCATTCGAAATCCAGCGGCGATTCCGATGTTTTTACCTGAGCTTTGGCCCCTTTTCAGGGGCCCTTTGAAATTCCCTGACTCGTAAACAGTGGCCCTGAAGTTCAAGGAAAAGCCTCGATGCAAGTGGATCTCGTCTCTGGCCCCCGCGTAACGTTGAAAGAAGAAATTCGGCCGAAAGGAACGGGGATACGAAAAGCTCTCTTTTTTTGTCACTTTGAGGGGGTGGTGACGTCCACACTTTGTTACGTTTTTTGGCCAGGACCGCTACATTTATCAATTTAGCATTGTCCGAGAGCCTCACAAACCGTGTCCTGCTCAAATCAAAGTAGAAAAATGGTCAAAATTTAAAATTGGAGAAAACACCAACAAATGGAATCCGAAAATCCAGACGAATTTTCAATCAGTTCAAGGGATTCTCACTGCGAGATCACCATTTTTGGCCACTTGTGCACGTTTCCAGGGGCACCAATATTTGACTCAAAGACCACATCCTGAATTAACGGAGGCTGCAGCGAGGGTCCACCACTGTCTCCATGTGATACCCACCACAAGCCTGAAAAGGGCATGAAACCTGATGGACTTCCAATAGTTGTGTCCCCCCCCCTCTTCTCGCACCTTTGATTCATTTCCATCTGGCCCCGACGGTTGTCTGGCGTCAGCTGAATCTTACTGAGAGTGCGAGCCAAACCTGCGAAATTGTTATTTTTCGTGTTGTTATATTTCGAAATTGTCAATTCCGTGAAAATGTGTTTTTGAAAATCTGAATCCGCAAAAGAGCCCCTAGAAATTGGTTTCTTGAATGTGGAAGCCGCACATTCCCCACATTGATTTTTGATGACCAGCAGGCCCGCAAAATTGACTTTTCAAGAAGCTAAGCACACTAAAACCTGTTTTTAAGTGACTCAACCAAACGAAATTATTGTTTTCAGTAACGTAAAACCATTGAAATCAAAATTGCGTCAAAGCAAAATTGGATTTTTCTATAACTAAACCACGAAAAATTAATTTTATGAATGTGGGAACCAAATAAAATTGGTTTTGGTTACAAAAACTCGAAAAATTCACTTTTTATGGTGGGTTTCTCAATCACTGGATATCTCAGGGAATAAGAATACCTTGACTAACTTTATAGCGTTTTCCATTTACGTAAAATTCTGCTCCAGAGCAATTCATTTCCACCTGTCTTCTCCTGCTGCTCTAGAGCAGAATTTTATTTAAATGCAGAACGCTATTACATAGATGT
Source organism: Corythucha ciliata (assembly GCA_038030265.1). Classification (NCBI taxonomy): domain Eukaryota; kingdom Metazoa; phylum Arthropoda; class Insecta; order Hemiptera; family Tingidae; genus Corythucha; species Corythucha ciliata. The sequence continues at coordinate 26,799,065 of CM075943.1, forward strand.
TTGTAAAAATGCCCATAGCAACCAGACTTATCCTATCTTTAGCTCGGTGCACACGATGCATTATTCGAAGCATGTTTACTTGCATGGTGAAAAAAAACATATGATCCCCAGCAGTGACCGGATGTTTTTTAGAACAGGCAAGCCATCATGCTTCAAAAAAATGCATCGTGTGCACCGAGCTTTAATCTAGGCTCCTTTTACACGAGTATTAAGTTTTTTGTTCAAAAATTATGTTCAATCCGAATTTTTTTTTAAACGGCTACTTGGATCAAAAAACTTACTCGTGTAAAAGGGGCCTTTTAGGGATGAGAGCATGATATACTTAAAGAGACGAATACGTGAAATTCGATTTTTCAACTACTGAACCCCGGGAAATGTCGTTTTTAGTGTCTTATCCCCGCGAAATTAGTTTTTTCAAGAGCCAAATCCGCAAAATTGGTCTTTCAGCGGCTAATTGATTTTTGGAAAATCCAAATCCACGAAATTGGATTTTAAGAGTGCTAAACTCACGATATTTGCCACATTTAGAGCCAGTTTAGCAGCGCCACAACACTCGTCCAGCAAGAGCCAGAGCACCGCTGCTGGTCTCCAGGGAGAGCTCCTCACAAGCCATCCATGGACGCTACATCAGCGACGCGATGAAAACTTTCAGAGCCCCACCGCCGAGAGCAGTGGAACAAAGCGGGGGGGGGGGCACCCCATGTAAGGTCTGAGGTCACCTGCCGCCCCTCTTCCATCTTGGCCCTAGCCGAGAAGTTCGACGCCGATACTCCCTGGACTCCCACAGAACCCTCTCGATTCTCCCAAGAGGCCCTCATGACCCGCCAAACACCAGCAGCAAGGCTGATACCTTTTATTTCCCAATATGCGTGAAAATAAGCTCCAATAATCACCAACAAGCGCCAACCAGCGTCGTCAAGAGCCAATATGCACCCCAATAACTGAAAATAAGCGCCGCTTCCGTCGACGCAGAATAAACTGACACAGATCCGGTTCAAGAGGAGGCGTTCAAGCAACTTGCTCTCACAAGGGCAAGAGGCTTTTAGCTATTAGTACATATATGTATTATGAGCCTGAAACTGTCCGGGAGCTGACATGGTTGGGTTCACGCGCTGTCAAAGGCAAACACTCGCGTTACCGCGATGTTGGTGTGTGGACAGCTTGGGGGTGTTTTTTTCTGGTGGTCGTGTATACGAGGTACGGACCGCAGAGCACCAGGAGCCAATGAGGAAGACAATCAACGCGCTGCGATGAGGCCCGCATGGTCGATCAGGCTGAGAAGGGACGTAAATCATTTTGGGAGCATCCTACCCACCCCACCACAATAACCTAAAAATATCAGAATTTCCTGTTTCGGATAGATAGGCAGTTCTAAGTTTCTTGAGAATACCAACCTATTTAATCGTGGATAGTCGGTTTCTGGGACTTAATTACCAGGTTTTGGACCATCCAGCCCGAATTTTAATATTAAATGAGTTTTAAATAGTTTTATTATTATCAATTATTGTTGTGTTTCAGGAGCCGGCGGTGGAGTGACGGACTACGCATACACGACGCCTTATACGCAATACACGTCGGCATCACCGTACGGTTATAATTACCCTACCGGCCCTGGAGGTCTCCTCAGTAAGTAAACAGTGAGTATGGCTTAACGACACCCTTGCCTTTCAGTTCCTTTCCATTTCTACGTCTCCCTCTCTGTATATTAAATTTTGCCTCTTCTAAAATATTAACACCTTTTTGATTTGAAACAAATTTTGGCTTTGTCAGAGGGCCTCAACCAAACTTTCTTTTCCTGTTTTTTTAACGACAGATTCCTGTTATTTTTACGGAAATAACAGCGGGAGCGATACCGAATCATCTGTGATCGGACGGGACGGGTGTTCTTCTGAAGAAGCAAGATCACCACTGGCGGCCACTCGAGCCAATTCAGGAGCGAGCGCCTCATCACCAATTGGAACTTCGTCCTGTTTTAAGGTTGAAGCTCCACCAATGGTGCAAACGTACACCGTCACCAAGTAGTAGTCTTAAGCTCTGACTTTGTATTTTTTAAAAACAGCGTTTTTCGTTTTACTTTTCAATGCCAACTTGATAGAGCCCCCCCTCACATGAAAACCACCATATGATGAAGAATGCGAACGCATATCAATACACCGGTTAATGAACCCTCAAAGTCAAATATTCATAACATTGTTTTGTCTTTTTTTTCTAACGTGCAACGAATTTTAAAAGACTCGAAATGTGTGGCCGTGGGCGAACGAGGTGTACGATCTCAAATTTAATTTTATAATATCGCCAGTAATTTTTTTTAAATAAAAAAAAATACGTGTAATACAGCTGAGTACATACCAAAGAAAGTTGAAACTTTTTCTTTTAGCTATGTGAATATTTTGTTATAAGGACGAAAAAAAATGAGTGTACCTACGTCAACATTTATTATTTATAGAACCGAAAAAAGGTACGAAAATGGCCCGGTTCATTCACGTGACTGTCATGTACATTATAAACGAAAGAACCAGTGAATCTGTCGACAAAGCGTGTAAAAAAATATATATTTTTAGTACCTAGATACACACTCAAAAAAAAACACAAACATTTTACCAAAGACAAAATCTTCCGTAACTTAGACAAAATATTTCTCTTTTTTATTATTTTAAGCAGTCACATTTGTGTGTTCAAATTTTAAGTTCCAATTTTTAAACACTTTTTTTAGCACATCCCCACGAGTCCTGCGATTTAAACGAAATTGTACAGTTTTTTTTTCTGTTTGTTTGTTTTAGATTTGTAGTGTAGGCAGTTATTGCACAAGCACAATGCACACGTCACTGTTATTATTAGGACACTATTACTATTTTATACGGTTTCTTTAAAGAAAAAGTTGTAAAAAAAAATTAAGTTATTATTTTTATACATAAACAAAAGTCAAACTTTTAAACTCATTTATAAGCTTGCTGGAATTATCTCAAAACGAATTCAAAATGGTACCCCCTTCCATTTTCTTTTTTTATTGTGTGCAATGCGGTGTATGCACCGACTTAAATGAATGGCACTAGTCATAAAATGTAAAGACTCTAATAAGTTACTCGTTTGATCAGTTTTTTCTTTTTAAAAAAAGTAACAAAATTGCAATTTTTATTTAAGACTATGAAAATTGTCTCCTTCTGAACCAAAGATTATATTTTTAAAAATAAAAATGTATTTGTGCCCACAAAAAAAAACTACTTCTTTATTCGAGAAACAACAACAAAATGTATACATTTTAGCCCCCGGAAATCCGTTGAGATTTTAAATGTATGAAATATTTGTAGAATAATACAAAATATTGTCCCATGATTTAAATGGTTTGTCTATACGAAGCACCTCCTTCTCAATCCTGGTAAGTTGGGTCATGATTGGTGGGACTGGCGGGAGAGGGGTTCATCAAATTCTGCAGCACTAACTCTGCAGGTTCAAACAACTTAACCATGGGTGCTTCCCCTGTGACTGTCAGTTTGTGGGAGTGGGGACGTAAAATCCTCTAAAAGGACGATAATGCGTATAGAAATCCACGAGGTTATTGGAAGAGCAACAGTCCCAGCGGCGCAGCGTAACAAGATAAGTGACCACATGGGGCGCACCTAAAATGTACACCCCCCCCCCCTCAACACCACACTCATATACCTTCGTAAACTAAACCACTGAATTATTGTACAATAGAGGTTATCAACCATATAGGTTATCAACAAGTGGCAGACTCTCTCCATCGTCAAATGCGACATAGGTGAGCCCAGACGACCGTTTTAGCCTTTCTGGTAGGGTCCCAGTGAGATTGGGTTTTTAAGGAGCAAAATTTGCAAAAGTAGGTTTTGAACGAGTGAAAATCCGCAGACCAGAACCGTGTAGATGTGTCAAAATGACATAAGCTCCGTTCCATTGTTTTGCTATTGCTACACTAGTGTAGAAAACCATGTGATTTGATTGACTTATTCCGAAAAATTGAATGAAACCACATGATTTTCTTCAAAAGTGTAGCACTAGCAAAACAATGGAACTTTGAGTACCAGAAAAAGAAAAATCAGTTTTTTGAACTGTGACAAACTTGAGAAACAGATGTTGGAAAGAGTTAAAACTGTACGGGCTAACGTAAAGCCCAGTTCACACCTATCATGCACGCTTCCGATCCGACACCGATCATACATTTTTTGATAGGTGTGGGGACCGTAATAGGCGTTAATACCGAATAATTGACGGCTATAACGCTTCTCAGCCCTCTCAGATTGCCTTTCCTACCCAAATATATTCTAACCGTCACGAGGGTTTCCACAGTCTCCGATCCGACATGCATGACCGGTGTCGGATCGGAAGCGTGCATGATAGGTGTGAACCTGGCTTAAGACGGTACAATAAGAAAATTTCTATTCGTAAAACAAGCACAACTGATGATTTTATTTTTGTTTTATAATAATTAATGGAATTAATTATGGCGTCGCTACACTACCCTCCTCCCAGTGACGCTTCCCAATTGGCAAAGTATTATTTCAGAAATATTTCACGAAACATTTCTGATAAGTTGCTGACTTTATTTCAGTTACGTTTTCATAAGACTGTTTCGGAAAGATTTCTTTGTAATATTTCGATAACATGGCAGAGTAACATTTCTGTCATGTTTCCACGAACATTTCATTTCTGATATGTTCCACGAAATATTTCAGACACGATTCGGGTTCCATTTCAAATACGTGTCAGTTACGTTTTCATGATGTTTCGGCAATATTTCTTAGTAATATTTCTTAGTAATATTTCAATAACATAACAAAGCAGCGTTCATGTCAGGCTTCTATGGGACCGTTCTGAAATGTTTCACGAAATATTTCTGACACGATTCAGGTTTTATTTCAAACATGTGCCAGTTATGTTTCATGAAACAGTACTATAGTTGAACCACATTCTAAGGAAACCAGCAAATCAATAAAACCAACTTGTTTTACATATGATACGGTTCATGTCCATCTGGAAATTTTGTTAAAAAGTGTCATTAGAAAGTGGTAGAGTTATACTAATATTTCAAAAACATAATAGAGAAATGTGAAGAACTTGCGTTAGAACCGGGCTCTGGGAGTGAACCTCTAGCCAGACAAATACGTACAGAAACTAACAGTTAGAACTGTGCAGTTAAGCTCCTACGTACATGGGTATTCCAGTATCAGTTTAGCCAGAATAGTTTCACAGTCAGTTGAAACTGCATATCTACCGCAGCAACCGAACCGAAAAGCACGGAGTTCACCCAAGACTCACGGTTCACGGTTCGACTACTTCAATGGGCTCTGAATCGTCCATCCTCTTAAAACCGCTTAATTTCTTCTCTGTAATTAATAATAACGCATGAAATAATTTAGCAGGCAAGTCAGAAAAAATTTTACCTCTTAATCCTGAGTGCCGCTCCCGCCAGGTAAGGGCTAATTATTTTTATCATTTCCCGTTTTCCCAAATTTGGAAATTTTGAAAGGGCCGCAGCTGCGACACAAATCACCCATGATGAGTCGACAACGAAACAAATTAATTCCACATGCATCTAAATGGATTCTTCCAAGAAATCGAGAGAGAGTTGACAATTTGAAAACAAAGATGCACTGGCGCAAAATAAGGAAGAAAACCGTTATACGAGGGCTGGTTGTTTGTTGTTTAGACAATACTGGGAACTGAACAATTCCAGTGAATCGGGATTGCATATTATGATTATGACCCTCACGAAACGTATGATTTGCGTGGATGCAGCTGACCACAGCAAACATCCCAATTGTCCCGGTGTAATAAAATGCACGCATCAGGCTAGCAAATGAATACCAGAATGAAATTTAAGTACCAGCGATAGCTTACTTCGAATTATTTTAAAAATCTCCGTTCTTTCCTCGATTTTTTTCTTTTTCTTTTGCCCAGCCCACGAAAACTGGACGGCCAACGTGACGTCGCCATTGGCAAGGGTACATTTCAGAAATCTTTCTGAAACATTACAATGTTTCAGCTTTAATGATTGCATGTGAAATATTCCTGAAATATGTCTGAAGCATGCCAAAAAATGGTGGGTCATTCCACCTCATCTCACCGGACTTTTGCAGTCGACCCCTCCGATTTCGCTCATTTTTGGTGTGGAGGCTCACTTTTATGGTTAATGAGGCCACGCAAAGTATTATTGAGAGAAAAAATTTTTTCAATGACTTACGGCGTTTTTACGATTTTGGACATTTTTCGAAAATGTGGTGACTGTAAAAGCGTTTTTGACCATATCTCCGGTTCTAATCAAGTTATTTTCCTTCTCCTTGTCTTATTTTGTTCGGAAATAAGTAAAATTTAAGAATATTAGCATATAAAATCGTTAATTGCTTTTAAACAATTTTTAGGGCGTTTTCCGCACTAAAAATGTTCAATTTTGAATTTCTCAAAATGGGTCAAGTCGGGAATTTTTCGCGCGGTGTTATAATGTGCATTAGGATCTAGTGAAACACAGCCTACAAGGGTTTTTTGTGTTATTTTTGTATATCGAAGTTACAGTAATTTTTATAGTCTTAAACGCCTGTTTGCCTATCCATATTCGCGTTCCGGCAACACTTGCCTTTCCATTATCTCTCAAATGACCTCCTACGAGGCATAGTTTCATTAAATATTATTTTTTCACTCCTCTTTGATCCTTAATGGAAATCATAATTTGGAATTCAATTGACAGCCCATGAAGATATTTCGGACATCGTTATGTGCCTGGTCTTCATAACTTAGGTAGGTACGAAATATTGACTCGCGGTTTCTCCAAGCTTGAAATTATGAAATAAAAAATGTATTGTATTTTAGAGTATACAAAATATTATGTAGGAACATCTTTGTTTAAGGCGTTTCAAAAATAACGGCCTTTCCTTTTCCCGTCGTAGCTGCTCAGGCCCGCAGAGACTATTCTATTGCTTCTTCAAGTGTCGGAGCTCTGTCCACATTCAGCCTTCCGCTTCATGGCTCTAAAGAAAAAACAAAAAAGAAAACGTACATTTGAATTTAATTTGGAATGCAAATAATCTCATAAATTTCAGACAATGACGACTCACCTAGTTTCTACTCGACTCTCCGGATTTTGACGAACTTGACGTTGAAAGGTGACCGTTGTGTGAGTGGTGTCAAGAGAAAAGTTCTTGAAAATTATGCTGTCTGGCTCTGAGGGGATTATTGTGTGGCATGATCTTATCCCGGTTATAGGAATCTATTTATTAGGTATTAGGTTATAGGTATCTATTAGGTTATAGGTATCTTTCCTTAAACGTATGGAAAACTTCTTTTAAATTGCCAAGCACTAGACGCTTTTGTTTGCGTTCCCGTTGTGGCGTTCCACAAAGGGAGTACATAAAAAATACATTACATACAAAAATTCAGAACTTTATTTAAAACTAATAGTGAGACTTGAATAATGTAAAAACCCCATCGTCGTAACCAAATACTGTTCGTCCCTCTGTTGTGTTCGATGTAGCTGTCATACCCTGTATCGCCGACCTGTCGTTTAACGGAATATTGTTCGTTCCCCTGTCGTGTTAATTGCAGTTGTTAACTAAAAACAAAAAAAAACATAAGAACAAATAATTAATGAATAACAAAAATACGTACAATCAACGAAAAATGTAAACAATAGTGATAACCATGGTAGTGACGCGATAAACTTACCTGCCACCGCGCCGGGTCTCCCCGCATATTCCATTTCTGGAGCCAAAATTTAGGCGGTCGAAGTCGTAAATGTGGAGGTGGTCGTCGCCATTAGAAAAAAGGAGTCGAGCGAGGAACGTCTAAGGAGGAAGGACGTCGGCCAAGAGGTCTGAGAAAAGGCATCTTCGTGTGCAACCCATTGTGGCTTCCTGGTTTCCCGTGAAGTTCGACGGACTGCTCAGCAAGGTAAAGAAAAACAGGCCCATCACTATAACGAAGATTATAAGAATTCTTTAAATAAAAAAAGGGCTAACCTCTCATCACCACGGGCCCACGAGGGAAGTATCGGGCGCCGAGCAGAAGATCCTTAGTCGGTGCAAAAGGGAGACTTCAAAGTAAGCTCCGAACGGAAATCTCGATGACGAGGCCGGCATTTGTTAAACGACATTTATTGCAGGTCTCCCTTTTTTTTTGTTTTCTTGACTCCTGTCTGGTTCCGTCCTCTTCAAAAATTTTTACATCACGAGTGATCGTCCATCTTTTCCTGCGCGTCAACCGTCGCCTCCGAATTCGACCATCGCCTTCCAATCGGGACTTTGTTAAAATTAAGGTAGATATTTCTAAACTTGTAAGGGTGCGCATCTCAGAATTTATAAAATTTAAAGATAAATTTAACGTATTGGTTTTTGTTTAATAATTAATTATTCACACGTTCAAAAAATAGTCCGAATTTTCTTAAAGAACCCGCTACAAAATGGTGGCCCAAGGCGGGGAAGAAAACTAACGGAAAGTAAACTTAATCGTGACTAATCTGTGACTAATTTTCCTTGTGGTTACTAACAAATATAGCCAGTTTGATAGTGGGAATTTAAATCAAATCGCGTTGTGGCATGCCGAACAAAACATCTGACCCGAAAACAACTACTTTAAGGTCAAAGAACACCTACGTATTCAGAAACATTACCGATAATAGCGTAACAATGTCTTCAACCGATAGTGATTCTTCAAATGAAACAATAGTGCAAAATGACCCCTCCTACTCCTCACTTGAAACCAATCCGTTAATCACACAAATATCATTCTAAGCTCGCAAACTCATAACCCAATTGAGCAAATAACCACTCTTAACGACATACGGGACTTAATAATAGAAATGAACAGAAAAATTGAACTAGGTCAAAAGGAAATAAAAAGGGACATTCAAGAAATTAAGGAGGACGCCCGACGTCAAAGAGAGCTATACGACTCAAAGTTCGAAAACGTTAACGAAGAGTTCAAGAGCCTACATGACATTTGCCAGGGAATGACTAGGGATATGACGAGACGTGAAACCCAGTATCAAACTGACTTACAAGTGGTCCAGGAAGATATAAATTATGAAAGATTGCGAATGAACGAGATTGAGAAACAAGTCAAAAACCTTACTCATACCAGAGCTATACACGAAGGACGATTGGCGAATTTGGAGAAAGACGCTCGAGCGACCCGCACTGAACACGAACAAATAATTAATTTTTTGCACACGGACAGCATTAACACGAACGATAAACAACAAACAACACTTCTTCGCGAACCCGTCGGAAATAGTGTCGAAGCAGACCGTACCCTGGTAGCTACTTTAAAAGAAGTTTTTCACACACAAATAAATAATTTAGACCTTTCAAAAATAACATTCGACAACTTTAAAACTGATTGCCCCCATAAATATTTAAAAAAATTGAAGGAGGCTTGTAGCCAAGGGCGATACACTAACAGTGCTTTCGCTGATAAGGTCACTGATACACTAACAGGGCAAGCTCATCTTTGGGGGGTTGTAAACAAGGAAAAGTTCGTTGATCTCGACAGTTATCAAAAGTTGTTTACGGATAAATTTTGTGGTGCCGAATATAAACTCTTTATAAATAAAGTCCTGTACGCTCAAACTTTTAAGGAAAATTCTTCTGTGTCACCGGAGGTGTACGTAGTAAATTTAGCAACCCGCGCTCGAATAGCCGACCCGAACTTAAATGAAAAGGATTTAGTTAGAGCTTTGGGGGGGCATTTTGGTCCTACCGTTCGGCAAACCGTTCAACTCCAGAACATAGTCTCCCTAGAAGATTTTGTCGAATACATCCATCAGATAGGACAGGAGGCTATCCTAAGAGACCTCAACAAGACAACTCAAAATCCTCCATATCAAAAAAGGGAAGTCTCGGGTGAGCCCAAACCGCCTTTTGAACAGAATTATTCACAGGGGAGTCAAATTTACAATAATACAACGTCTAATCAAAATAAAACATTTTATCGTCCCGAAACAAAAGACCACTATAGCAAACCCTATAATAGAAATGGCCATAACTTTCAACAAAATTACCATCAAAACAGGCGATTTAACAGGTTTCATGGTGAAGAAAATAGAAATTTTAGTCAACAAAATCAAAGAAACCCTCAAATCAATGCGATTAGCGCCGAACAGGTTGGTGGACAAAACGAAGACCCTGATGATAAACCAACTCCCGGGACAAGGGATTGTCAGTCAAAAAACTTTCCCCAAAATAGTGAAACTGTCGACCAAAAAAACTAGAAGAGGGGGGGCTAACAGGCTGTGTAGCCAACGAAGCTTCCGGCGAGTTAGTTCCCACTAATATCCATCTAAACAAATGTATAGAGAAAAAACCTACTGTTAGCGATCCGATCTCTGCGAACACTATATTAAAAAATGTAAACGTCCCATCAAGTTTAGTCGAGTCTTTCATAGATTTAGCCCGAGTCAATACATTAAATAACGTCGAGACGTGCGGTATACTGGCAGGGAAACTTATGAACGACAGCTATGTAGTGACACATTTAATCATTCCCGAACAAAGAGGCACGGCCGATATGTGCGAGATGACCAACGAGGGCATTGTTAGCTCGTATATAATAGAAAATAAAATCATTCCTCTTTCGTGGATTCATACCCACCCATCGCAATCGTTGTTTTTAAGTTCGGTCGACTTGCATACCACGGCGGTATTTCATAGATTTTTGCCAGAGTTCTTTGCTATTGTCGTTGCCCCCCACCTCAAAAGTACAAAATCATTTGCCATAAAGTCCCAAGAAGTATCGAACGCGATAAACAAATGCTCATTGAAAGGTTTTCATGAACACCCTTCCCTTCTCGAGATCTATGGTGAAGCAAGCCATATAAGACAGGGTATCCACCCGCTAATAATTCAAGACTTCCGAACAACAGTCAGTACTCCAGTACTAGTAAAAAACAATAAGATTCGAAGCAAAAATCCACCTACCGAAACAAATAACCGATTGTCGCCACTCACTATAACTGAGTTTACCGAAGATGTCTCCAAGGAAAACCCAAATTGTGAATCCCCTGTATTAAAATCACCCGTTGTAATCGCAACAGTTTTTGAAGATTCAGAATGGTTGCTTGACGAGCCCGAATCGAGTGTTCAAATAAAGAGAAAGCGCCTGACATGTCCGATCGTTGAGGGATGTGTCGGGATGGAAACCGTAAAAATCCTTATCGACACAGGCTCTCAGGTTTCGGCTGTCTCGGAAGATTTTTTCATAAAACATATAAAAGACCAATCAAGTTATGAACTACTTCCGGCTTATACCACTGACGTGAAGTGTGCAATATCTAAGAAAACTTTCAGAATTACACACCAGATCATGATTAACCTTAAATTAAACCAAACCGACATAGAGGTCATTTTTTTCATTATCCCCGGCCTGAACACACCGGTGATTGTGGGTTCCGATTTTCTTTTCGAGTGGGAGGCCATTATAAATTTTGAAAATAAAGGTATACAATTAACTGTAAAAAATAAAACCTTCATTGTAGATTTCAAGACGGTTGAACAAAAAAAACAAATATTAAGCATAGAAGTTGGACAAACAGAATCACCGCAAGAAGAGCCCCACTCGCAGGGAAGACCGGAAAGCGAGGACATTTGTGAAAAACCTGCACATTTCATCGAAAGCAAAACTTAAATTGACGTCCCTTATTAAACGCTATAGTAGCATATTTCGAGACCGGCCCGGACTTATTCCCGGATATAAACATAAAATCCAACTTACAAACAAGGAGCCGTTCAAATGTTTTCAGTATCCGTTACTTGCAATAGACTTCCCCAAAGTTGATCAAGAGATACAACGCCTTCTTGATATGGATATAATCGAAAGGTGCGATAGTGCTTTTTTGAACCCGATCCTGATAGTAAAGAAAAAAGACGGAACCGTTAGAAAGTGTCTGGACGCGCGTAAAATCAATTCAAAAATGCTCCCCCAATATGACGTTACGAGATCGTTCGACGAAATTATAAGAGATGCGAGTGGTTGCGTCTGGATGTCCACTTTGGACCTTCAGGCTTCGTTCCATCAGGTGGCCCTAGATGAAGAAAGTCGGGATTTTACCGCATTCCGTTACAAGGGGTTAGTTTATCGTTACAAAAGAGTCCCCTTTGGGATTAAGACGGCTTCTTGTGCTTTAGAAAAAGCTTTGCGGCCATTAATACCCGATGACCTTTCAAATAATGTTAAGTCCTACGTAGATGACGTTCTGATCTATTCACGGTCTGAAGAAGAACATTTAAACCACCTTGAAGCTTTGTTTCAAATCTTTGAAAAAAATAACATCACATTAAATTTTAAAAAATGCACTTTCTTCCGTAAAGAATTGAAGGCCCTAGGTTTCAAACTGACTACCACCGGTATTCAAAAGGATTTAGAAAAAGTAGAATCAATAATTAAATTCCCACGCCCAAAAAACATTAAACAAACTCAGAGTTTCTTAGGATTAGTGAATTTTTATGGTCGATTTATCCCCGACATGTCGAGTATAGCTGCTCCCTTGTACGCGTTAACACACAAAGGTAAAAAGTGGGAATGGGGAAAGACACAAGAAGACGCATTTGAGAAAACTAAAAACGTTATTAGTAAAGATTTAGAGCTAGCGTACCCAGATTTTACTAAACAATTTTATATCGAGTCAGATTCTAGCGACACTGCGGTTGGTGGTATGCTTTACCAAGAATACGAAGAAGTCGGTAAGAGGCCTATTGCTTTTATGAGTAAAACTTTAACCCAAAGCCAAATTTCCTACACCACGACTGAGAAAGAGTTACTAGCGACCGTGGAATGCCTAAAAAAGTTTCTTGTTTATATCGGTGGGTTTCCTTGTGTTGTGAGAACAGACCATAAAGCCATAATTTTCCTACAGCGTTGTCGAAACCCGTCCCCGCGCCTTTTAAGATGGTTACTTTTTCTACAAGATTTCAATATCAATTTTGAATATATCCCTGGTAAATTAAATAAAATGGCAGATTTATTAAGTAGGGTTAAGCCCATAACGGAATTGAATTTTGAAAGTCCAAACAATTTAACTATGTTCTCGTTGAAAACATCCCAATCTATGCATGAAAGGTTAATGAAGATTATAAGATCAATCCCTCAAGAACAATATCGTGATCGTGATTTACAGTTGCTTAAACAAAAATTCCCTGAGAAATTTATCGAGTCGAATAATGTCACTTACTATAAACCAGGAGGTGCATTCCTTGTTTACATTCCAAAAAACATAATCCACAGGCTAATAGAAACAATACATTTAACAAATATCCATATAGGCATCGCAAAATGTTACAAGTTAATTCGCGAAAGTTTTTTTCACAAAGGTTTGAAGGCAGAAATAAAAAGAGTTGTACGTGCCTGCCATGAGTGCCAGGTGAATAAGGCGAATAATTCCAACTTTCAATTCCTCGCGGGGATAATCGAGTCGAAGAGGAGACTGGACATTTGTTCAATCGATCATGTAGGGCCACTACCCAGAGGGAGTTTTGGTAATCAATATGTACTTACGGTTATCGACAATTTAACAAAATATGTAAAAATCTATCCGACTAAAACGACTAAAACTGCTGAAACAATCGCAAAATTAAAAAAATATTTCAAGGAGGTAGGCAAACCTAAAAAAATTATTTCGGACAGAGGATCTTGTTTTACAGCAAAGAAATGGTTACAATTCAAGCAAAATGAAAATTTTGAACACATTCACATTCAGTTTAAACGACCCAACGCTAACCTATCGGAAAGGGTGAACAAAGAAATAGTAACTTTCCTTAGAATACTCGTAGGTAAACAACAGAGCGCATGGTGTGACTGGATACAAAAGATTGAAGACACGCTCAATAAGACATTCCATTCCGGGATCAACAGGACCCCGTACGAAGCTTGGTTCCTGAGACACCCTCCACGAGAGTGGGACGCACTCAAGTACCCTGAGATGACTTTATCAACACCAGAACATCCTAATAGTGGAAACGTTGACCCAGGGTTACACGGACCGAAACATAATAGTGAAGACTCAGACGATAAAATACACCTAACGACCGATGCAATGGACGACGAACTTTACCAAATCACCAAAAAGAAGCGACAAGATGTAGCTGACAAAAAAAATGCGGGGAAAAAACAATACTATTTCAGAATCGGTTCTAAAGTCCTCGTTCGACAATTTCAACAAAGTAGTAAATTGACCCAAAAAAATGCAAAACTAACACCCCTTTACAGCGGACCACACATAATCGAGAAAAAGATTGGCGTCAACACGTACCTCATCAAAGACCGTACAAAAAACCGAATCATGATCTTCCACGGTACCCTTATGAAACCCTACCACGAATAAATCCTTCGCACGTTCAATAATTTAAAAAAAAAAAAAAAAAAAAAAAAAAAAAAAAAAAAAAAAAAAAACGTAGGGGAGGGCAGTTGTGGCGTTCCACAAAGGGAGTACATAAAAAATACATTACATACAAAAATTCAGAACTTTATTTAAAACTAATAGTGAGACTTGAATAATGTAAAAACCCCATCGTCGTAACCAAATACTGTTCGTCCCTCTGTTGTGTTCGATGTAGCTGTCATACCCTGTATCGCCGACCTGTCGTTTAACGGAATATTGTTCGTTCCCCTGTCGTGTTAATTGCAGTTGTTAACTAAAAACAAAAAAAAACATAAGAACAAATAATTAATGAATAACAAAAATACGTACAATCAACGAAAAATGTAAACAATAGTGATAACCATGGTAGTGACGCGATAAACTTACCTGCCACCGCGCCGGGTCTCCCCGCATATTCCATTTCTGGAGCCAAAATTTAGGCGGTCGAAGTCGTAAATGTGGAGGTGGTCGTCGCCATTAGAAAAAAGGAGTCGAGCGAGGAACGTCTAAGGAGGAAGGACGTCGGCCAAGAGGTCTGAGAAAAGGCATCTTCGTGTGCAACCCATTGTGGCTTCCTGGGTTCCCGTGAAGTTCGACGGACTGCTCAGCAAGGTAAAGAAAAACAGGCCCATCACTATAACGAAGATTATAAGAATTCTTTAAATAAAAAAAGGGCTAACCTCTCATCACCACGGGCCCACGAGGGAAGTATCGGGCGCCGAGCAGAAGATCCTTAGTCGGTGCAAAAGGGAGACTTCAAAGTAAGCTCCGAACGGAAATCTCGATGACGAGGCCGGCATTTGTTAAACGACATTTATTGCAGGTCTCCCTTTTTTTTTGTTTTCTTGACTCCTGTCTGGTTCCGTCCTCTTCAAAAATTTTTACATCACGAGTGATCGTCCATCTTTTCCTGCGCGTCAACCGTCGCCTCCGAATTCGACCATCGCCTTCCAATCGGGACTTTGTTAAAATTAAGGTAGATATTTCTAAACTTGTAAGGGTGCGCATCTCAGAATTTATAAAATTTAAAGATAAATTTAACGTATTGGTTTTTGTTTAATAATTAATTATTCACACGTTCAAAAAATAGTCCGAATTTTCTTAAAGAACCCGCTACACCGTTCGCCATTTCGTTCCCTCACAGTCACATAATCTCGGGCACCTGGCATTATCCGGCTGATATCATCGCTCGTATAAAAATCGGCAACTTTCTTCTTTACGTCGTCGCTTAGCGGTTTGCCACGCTTCTGGTTGGGACTCGATAAAATGCCCTTTTCTGTAACAAGAGCTTTACTTCTGCGGGCTAAATGCTCCGTAACATTGAACACTTGCTGTACTTGAGCAACTGACCATGTCTTTGGTAACACGGAAAGTATTGTCACTTTTTCGCTCTACTTTACACATATTTCTAGCCTTTCTTGAAGCTGCATTATCATTTCTTTTCCTGCCTGAGCGAAGTTGATATTTTGTGCAAGGTCTTCGCTTTCAGATGAGTCGTCAGCATGCACAATTTTCTTGAACAATCGCTCTACAGAATGTGTGACTCTAGTTTGCTTGAATGTTGCCAAAGATCGATTTCTGCGCAATCGGTGTGGTACAACCGGGGATTCGCCGATACCTTGCAGCCCTTCATTTAATTTTTCGACGAGTTGGTGCACCGGTGATTGCATTCCCCTGGAATGGGTGCTATCAGTGCTCGAGTATCAGTGCTCTCTTGATAATCGGTGCTGCTAGATCCCGATCCTTCCCGCGGCGTTGGCAGCCCTTGCGATGCACACTGTTTTTTTTACAGCGCCTGAGCACGCACGGCACAGCAAACGTCCTGGCGCCACCGTTGGAAACTTTTCGCGGCACATCCGGTGAAAATCCTCACTGACTTTCCTAAGGCTTCTATTTTTCACCGGTTTTAAGTGGACATTTAATGGGTCACAACACGCTCTTTGGGACGACGCAAAACGTCTCAGATAGTAGTCGGTGTGAGAAGTACAAACCGTACTAATTTCAGGAACACCACTGCGCACTTCAAGCAAGTACAACTCTTTTTGTGAAAACGCACTTCTTACTTTAAAATCTGTTTCACTTGAACACCCGCGTTGCAACTTGACACCGATGGAACATCGAGGTATCCTCTCCGTCATCACAGCAACACTTTCATCCATTACGTACACTTCGAACGTTTCAGACCGAATGGAAATTTGTTAGGACAAGTTGGCTTCTTTCTTCTTTTAACACATCATCTCTGACTCCTTCCGCCCCCCTCATCATCAAATGTTGCTTTAGGATAAAACAATATGAGCTCACTAAGCCTTTTTACCATTAACGATTCAAGCACTTTCTTAAATCACATTTTGTCTTGTCCTTATTTTTTTTCTTAGCCCAGTCAGCCTTTCGTATCCACCCAAGATCTACGTATTAAAAAAAAAAAACGTTTCTATCCACTCTACATCCTTAACTTCTTTTTATAATTACCTTTCCTCCCCAACACCTCTCACAAGACTCTCGCCCTCTTATGTGTGACCCTCCGAACCGTATACAACAGCGCTTAGAATATCTAGGCTTCGGAGCAGGCATTCGTTAAACTGAACAAAAAGCGACAAAGAGGAGCGAAAAAATAATATTTAATGAAACTATGCCTCGTAGGAGGTCATTTGAGAGATAATGGAAAGGCAAGTGGTACCGGAACGCGAATATGGATAGGCAAACAGGCGTTTAAGACTATAAAAATTACTGTAACTTCGATATACAAAAATAACACAAAAAACCCTTGTAGGCTGTGTTTCACTAGGTCCTAATGCACACTATAACACCGCGCGAAAAATTCCCGACTTGACCCATTTTGAGAAATTCAAAATTGAACATTTTTAGTGCAACAAACGCCCTAAAAATTGTTTAAAAACAATTAACGATTTTCTATGCTAATATTCTTATATTTTACTTATTTCCGAACAAAACAAGACAAGGAGAAGGAAAATAACTTGATTAGAACCGGAGATATGGTCAAAAACGCTTTTACAGTCACCATATTTTCGAAAAATGTCCAAAATCGTAAAAACGCCGTAAGTCATTGAAAAAATTTTTTCTCTCAATAATACTTTGCGTGGCCTCATTAACCATAAAAGTGAGCCTCCACACCAAAAATGAGCGAAATCGGAGGGGTCGACTGCAAAAGTCCGGTGAGATGAGGTGGAATGACCCTGGTACCATTTGAAACGTTTGGTAATATTTCTGACGTGATTCCATATATCAAGACGGTCACATTTTATTGAAATATTGCGCACATACTGTTGGTCATGTAGCAGTTATACAGGGTGTTCAAAAAATGGATGTCAATATTTTGCCCTGTGAATGTACGTCCAAAATGCGTCAAAATTATCCGTATTAACCATAGTCCGATTCCTAATAGTTTCCGAGATATTAAGGAAATAAGCACTTTTGTAATGGGCCTCGTTTTTACGGATAAAATCGTTCGTAGCTTGGCAACCAGAGCTCTCACGTCAAATTAAGTGGCACCATTGGAAAGGACAGACTTTTTTCCATTAGACTTCGTGTTGTTCAATTCAATTTTGTTCGTACGCGCTGAGGAAATCAGCTGCGAACTCAAAATTATGTTCAAGTTCATCATCGTTGGCCATAATTTGAAGTCAGATTTCTGCTCAACAGGTGCTTTCCGAGGTGACATTTTTTGAGAAAAGTTGGCGCACGTTACCATCGTTAAAGTAACATATTCATCCCCACCCTTTACCCACAATTTTTCAGAGTTTCTCTATTCATACTATAAAAAACGCTACATGCATCCTCATGTAGTCATTACATTAATGACCAGAGTAGCTCCTAATAATTGTAACCTCATGTTTTATTACTCTTCTTTATTGTGATAGGCGGATCATTTTTCTAGATTCTCATTTCTAGAAAAATTTGGAAGTTCTGAAAAAATGAATTTTTTAAATTTCCACTTTTCGGTGATTCATTAGGGTTTTCCGAAAGTAAACCCCTAGAAAACACGAATAGATTCATTACAAATTCTAAAATTAAGTTATCCATAGAAGTTTTAGTACATAAAAGGGATTAAGTAATTTTTAATTCAAAGAAAAAATTCGAATTGCCTCCCTTGTTAGCGGATACAAAGTTGTGCGCGTCTTCCAACGACCGGTGGACCTTATCGAGCAATTCATCACGGATACTGTTGCACGTGTTGGTTATTTTTTGTCTTATGTCTCGATGTCTGGAATAGGATCTGCGTAGACTATATTTTTGATGTGTCCCCGTGCGTAGAAGTCTAAAGGGTTCAAGTCAGGTGAACGCGGCCGCCATAATGTTGGACCAGCTCTTCCGATCCATCGGTTCGGGAAAGTCGTGTCCAGAATACGGCGGGCTAATCTACTAAAATGAGGAGGAGCTCCATCATGCATGCAGATCCTATTCCAGACATCGAGACATTAAGACAAAAAATAATCAACACGTGCAACAGTATCCGTGATGAATTGCTCGATAAGGTCCTGCACCGGTCGTTGGAAAGACGCGCACAACATTGTATCCGCCAACAAGGGAGGCAATTCGAATTTTTTCTTTATATTAAAAATTACTTAATCCCTTTTATGTACGAAAGCTTCTATGGATAACTTAATTTTAGAATTTGTAATGAATTTACTCGTGTTTTTCTAGGGGTTTTCTTTCGGAAACCCTACCGGATCACCGAAAAGTGGAAATTTAAAAAATTCATTTTTTCAGAACTTCCAAATTTTTCTAGAAATGAGAATCTAGAAAAATTATCCGCCTATCACAATGAAGAAAGAGTAATACAACATGAGAGTTACAATTATTAGGAGCTACTCTGGTCATTAATGTAATGACTATACATGAGGATGCATGTAGCGTTTTTTATAGTATGAATAGAGAAACTCTGGAAAAATTGTGGGTAAAGGGTGGGGATGAACATGTCACTTTAACGATGGTACCGTGCGCCAACTTTTCTCAAAAAATGTCATCTCGGAAAGCACCTGTTGAGCAGAAATCTGACTTCAAATTATGTGCAACGATGATGAACTTGAACATAATTTTGAGTTCGCAGCTGATTTCCTCAGCGCGTACGAACAAAATTGAATTGAACAACACGAAGTCTAATGGAAAAAAGTCTGTCCTTTCCAATGGTGCCACTTAATTTGACGTAAGAGCTCTGGTTGCCAAGCTACGAACGATTTTATCCGTAAAAACGAGGCCCATTACAAAAGTGCTTATTTCCTTAATATCTCGGAAACTATTAGGAATCGGACTATGGTTAATACGGATAATTTTGACGCATTTTGGACGTACATTCACAGAGCAAAATATTGACATCCATTTTTTGAACACCCGTATATCGAAAGAGATGACCATGAAGAGTGGTTATCCGGACACGCCACGATCCTAATATGTACCTGAAATATTTCTGAAACCATGGATAAGTAATACCGAACGAATGACTTCGAATTTTCGTATTGGTGGAGGGTTAGTATTAGCCACGAAAATAGTTCTCATGTGTTTCATCATAATACGATGGGGAAGCGAGGTTCGATTTTTCAAAGGTAATTCGACTCATAACAAATAAGAAGGTTAGAACCCACCTCACCCCCTTTCAATGTTTAGAAGTTTCGTTTAGATATTTTTTGTGTTGGTTAAAGTGAATAGTCCCTCGCCTTTTTATTTATTTATTTTTTCGGAGATTAGAAAAATGGCTCGTGAACTTGGTGCCCGGCGAAGTAAAGGCTCACAAAGAAGGAGAAGCCAGCTTTAAAAAAAACCATGTTGATATTGTTCTACGATGATCGTTGTAGATTGCAGTCATCGCAGAAAAACTGTAGCGGCTGAATTGAATACGAATATGTCAAAGAAGAAAGGGCAGTCGTTTCTGGTACACCGAACACTGAATCCCACCAAAAACTTTAAAAAAACACACACAGTGTAGTGAGCTCAACGGCCAGAAAATAAGTTTTCATGGGTGATGGTGATACTCACAGTTTCACAAGTGCTGTACACCGTACCCTGTGTCTCGAGTTTGCTTGTCACCCGAAAGTCATCAATTTCGACTAATCCCGGAAGAAACCAAACCCGACATTCGTGTGCTTTTGACGGTGGTCTCTGGAGGGTGTAAAGGTGTCGAACACGTCTGTTATGACTTCAAAAGCATAATTTATTACAATCAACTCATAAATAAACGATTCAATTTGACTACACGAAGTGTTTTTACCGTGAGCTGCGCCGGAGTGAAAAGGCATTTTGGTTATCTAGAATTCTAGAGAGAGGTGAGGAAAATAATGTTCATCTGAAGCCGGACAGATTCAAAAAATCAAGTAGCCCCTGTCGATTGCGAATCAGGTCTTCCCGACACTAATTATTACGTAGAGAAATTTAAAAAATATGTGAAAAACACTGAACTGCCTTAAAACGTGGGATTTGTATCAATAATGTCAAACTGTCCTAGGGGTTGATGATAAGGTGATAAGGTTTATTATGAGTCGAAACTTCCCCGACGTATATTACCGCATTATATTCATCATAACAGTAAGATTTTGAAATACATACCGCACCCTCGCTACAATAGTGTCGTAACTCAAAAACATATTTTTTCCGGAAAACACCAAAAACAGTTTTTGAAAACTTGGCTGAAGACTGTTTTTTGTGTTTTCTAAAAAAAATGTGTTTTTGAGTTACGACACTATTTTAGCGAGGGTGCGAACGTAAAATAGCAAAACGTTAAAGCCGGTTTCACATGTGATCTGAAAAAAGGTCAGCTTTGAGCTGTATGCAATGAAATATAATTCATTCCAACGAGGGTTGCTCATTGGCTACAGCTCAAAGCTTGAGCTGTCCCTGACCACATTTGTGAAGGCGGCTTCAAGGCCAGTTCACAAGCATATAGTAGGAATGTTATACGGCACCATCCCCAAAATATACAGGGTGTTTCTGAAATGGATGTCAATATTTAGGCTGGTGATTCCACGTCACAAATGCGTCAAAAAAAGTCATATTGACCCTAGTCCGATTCCTAATAGTTTCCGAGATATTCAAGGATTTAGTAGTTTTCAAAATGACCTTGTTTTCTTGAAGAAAATCGTCCGTACCTTAGCAACCAGGTGAGTCACGTCAAATCTGATGGCACCGTTGGAAAGGCCAGACTTTTTTCCATGTCGTTCAGTGTTATTTGCTTGAATTTCTCCCACTCCTGCTGAGAAATTCAGCGTCAAACTTGAAATTGTTTACAGTATTACCCATGTTGACTAGGTTTTGAAGTCGATGTTCTCAGCAACAAGTGGTTTCCAACATGACCTTTTTTCAGAAAAGTTGGCGCATGGTGTCAGAATCATTATGGTATGTTGACATCACCTTCCGTCTCGGATATTTTTCCGATTATTGCAAAATGATGACTGAAAAATCCGTTTTGGTGCTCATTACTCCAATAGTCCTTCTTCACGAATAACTCGAGAAAAAACTTGATAAATTTTTGCTACCCATTCTTGACTAAAAAGAGCCTCTGAAAGTGAACATTTTCCAATGATGAAGGACTCAACTGTGCTGAAGACGCAGTAGGTGGTGACACACAACAAGTGGTGATTTAGGCCTATAAAGAAATGCCCTTATTAATCGTTGAATGGTCCTCAGAGTCGGGTCTTCCGCGACTACTATTAATAAGGATGAATATAACGATTAATAAGGACATTTCTTTATAGGCCTAAATCACAACTTGTTCTTTGTGACCACCTACTGTGTCTTCAGCACAGTTGAGTCCTTTATCATTGCAAAATGTTTACTTTCAGAGCCCCTTTTTAGTCAAGAATGGATGGCAAACATTCATCGTGTTTTTCTCGAGTTATTCGTGAAGAAGGACTATTGGAGTAATGAGCACCAAAACGGATTTTTCAGCAATCATTTTGGAATAATCGAAAAAATATCCGAGATGGAAGGTGATGTCAAGATACCATAATGATGCTGACACCATGCGCCAACTTTTCTGAAAAAAGGTCATCGTCGAAACCACTTGTTGCTGAGTAAATCGACTTCAAAACCTAGTCAGCATGGGTAACATTAAAAACAATTTCAACTTTGATGCTGATTTTCTCAGCAGGAGTGGGAGAAATTCAAGTAAATAACACAGAACGACGTAGAAAAAAGTCTGGCATTTCCAACGGTGCCATCAGATTTGACGTGACTCACCTGGTTGCTAAGGTACGGACGATTTTCTTCAAGAAAACAAGGTCATTTTGAAAACTACTAAATCCGTGAATATCTCGGAAACTATTAGGAATCGGACTAGGGTCAATATGACTTTTTTTGACGCATTTTTTTTTTTTTGACGTGGAATCACCAACCTAAATATTGACATCCATTTCAGAAACACGAATTTCAGAAAGAAACGTGAATTTCCATCAAGAGCGTAGCAACGTTGGTTGAGGCGCTAGATTCATATTCCTGCCAGAGATCGGAAGAGCAAGGTTCGACACCCAATTGGTGCAATCTTTTTTCTAATAACAAACAGACGAAAATACTAATACGGCTATACGGGTGTTCAAAAAATGGATGTCAATATTTTGCCCTGTGAATGTACGTCCAAAATGCGTCAAAATTATCCGTATTAACCATAGTCCGATTCCTAATAGTTTCCGAGATATTAAGGAAATAAGCACTTTTGTAATGGGTCTCGTTTTTACGGATAAAATCGTAGGTAGCTTGGCAACCAGAGCTCTCACGTCAAATTAAGTGGCACCATTGGAAAGGACAGACTTTTTTCCATTAGAATTCGTAACGTTCAATTCAATTTTGTTCGTACGCGCTGAGGAAATCAGCTGCGAACTCAAAATTATGTTCAAGTTCATCATCGTTGCCCATAATTTGAAGTCTGATTTCTGCTCAACAGGTGCTTTCCGAGATGACATTTTTTGAGAAAAGTTGGCGCACGGTACCATCGTTAAAGTGACATGTTCATCCCCACCCTTTACCCACAATTTTTCCAGAGTTTCTCTATTCATACTATAAAAAACGCTGCATGCATCCTCATATAGTCATTACATTAATGACCAGAGTAGCACCTAATAATTGTAACTCACATGTTTTATTATTCTTCTTCATTGTGATAGGCGGATCATTTCTCTAGATCATCATTACTAGAAAAATTTGGAAGTTCTGAAAAAATGAATTTTTAAATTTCCACTTTTCGGTGATCCGGTAGGGTTTTCCGAATGTAAACCCCTAGAAAAACACGAATAAATTCATTACAAATTCGATCCATAGAAGTTTTCGTACATAAAAGGGATTAAGTAATTTTTAATTTAAAGAAAAAATTCGAATTGCCTCCCTTATTGGATTGCGCTATTGGATTGGCAGATTGCCCCCAAACTTGGATTGCGAGCTGTGAACCCGCTCTTTGTGTAAAAAAGTCACGAAGAGCGTGAAAAACAGGAGAATGCCGATATCTCGTAAGGTAACCACTTTCGACCATATGCTCATATGGTATTTTTGGTGCGTCCAGGTGTGTTCTACACATGGCAAAGTATTGCACATTCCTCCTGAAACACCCTGTATATGTATATAAATTCTGTTTTCCAATTATTATTTTGGACATCAAACACCTTCGTCCATCCATTCACTGCAAAATGAAGGTGATCCTACTTACGTCTGAATGAATATAACTATGATTCTCCTCATAAAATTCCATACAACCAGACTGCAACATTATACAAAGAGAATATTCAGCACCTGAGATTCCTAGTTCCATAGGCTCCCCCGCCCACGAATCCATCGGCAAAATTAAAAATTTGCATGCGGGGGTGGCACCAGAGGCTCTGACTTCTGCCGCCTCCTGTCACATTCAAGTTAACCGAATTGGACTTTAAAGTTGAAAACTTCAGCAGCCCCTGAGATTCTCAGTTCTATAGACTCCCCCGCACATGTATCCATCGGCAAAGTTGGAAATTTCCATCCGGGGGCGGCGCCAGGGGCTCTGACTTCTGCCGCCTCCTATCACATTCAACTTAGCCGAATTGGACCTTAAAATTGAAAACTTGAGCAGCCCCTGAGATTCTTAGTTCTATAGACTCCCCCACACATGTATCCATCGGCGAAATTGGAAATTTCCATCCGGGGGCGGCGCCAGAGCCTCGCGCTGCTACCTTCTCTGGTCACATTCAACTTAGCCGAATTGGACTTCAAAACTGAAAACATGAGCAGCCCATGAGATCATTAGTTCTGTACACTCTCTTGCCCATGAATCCGTCGGCAAAATTAAAAATTTGCATGCGGGGGTGGCACCATAGGCTCTGACTTCTGCTGCCTCCTGTCACATTCAACTTAGCCGAATTGGACCTTAAAATTGAAAACTTGAGCAGCCCCTGGGATTCTCAGTTCTATAGACTCCCCCGCACAAGAATCCATCGGCAAAATTTGAAATTTTCATCCGGGGGTGGCGCCAGAGGCTCTGAATTCTGCCGCCTCCTGTCACATTCAACTTAACCGAATTGGACTCTAAAGTTGAAAACTTGAGCAGCCCCTGAGATTCTTAGTTATGTACTCTCCCCCGCAAATGAATCCATGTCACCATGGCATCATGTGCGGAGGAGTCTATAGAACTAAGAATCTCAGGGGCTGCTCATGTTTTCAACTTTAAAGTCCAATTCGGTTAACTTGAATGTGACAGGAGGCGGCAGAAGTCAGAGCCTCTGGCGCCGCCCCCGCATGCTTTTTAATTTTACCGACGGATTCGTGGGCGGGGGAGCCTATGGAACTAGGAATCTCAGGTGCTGAATATTCTCTTTATATAATGTTGCAGTCTGGTTGTAAGGAATTTCATGAGGAGAATCATAATTATATTCATTCAGATGTAACTAGGATCACCTTCATTTTGCAATGAATGGATGGACGAAAGTGTAAAGATGTCCAAAATAATAAATGGAAAACATAATTTTTATATATATAGCCGTATTAGTATTTTCGTCTGTTTGTTATTAGAAAAAAGATTGCACCAATTGGGTGTCGAACCTTGCTCTTCAGATCTCTGGTAGGAATCTGAAGCTGGCGCCCCAACCAACGTTGCTACGCTCTTGGTTGGAAATTCACGTTTCTTTCAGGTTCAGGGTTATGCTGTGTAAAATGTACTAGTTTATTGAAAAACATCGGTTTTAGCGTTCAATTTGCTGTCCTTAGACATTCTTCATGTGTTATTCCTTGTTTTCTCCCACTTTACCATGGTATCACTTCCCCAACCTGTATATATACATATATATAGGGTTTTCTTCACGCTGCTACTCGCGCTGCTAGTTTCTTTTTCGTGTTTTCCATTTGATATTGTTAGTATGGTCGCTTAGACTACGAGGGTTAGTAGGTAATGCATGCACAGTTGTACTTACAGACGCTGAAGATGGCGAGCAGCCGAAACCGTTTCGTTTCTAACGCATCTCAACGAGGGAAGACAGACAACGTAGGCTCCTACGGCCACAGTTTCATGCATGTTTTCACTTTTCACTACCTTCGTCCATGTTTTTTTCCCGCGTTTTTGCTACCCACTTAGCTCACTTACCCCTCGACTGGTACTATACCAGGTTCTGCCTGCCGAAATCGAACCGAGTTGTCGCGCGTGTGAAACGGTTATTTTGAAGTTTCAATAATTTTCGGCTTTGTGTTTTATGACGGATTCTTTCATCGTGGCCATTTTGCCTTACGGGTGAGCTATCCCTTTTCTATTCTATCGTCCCCTTTTTCCTTTTTTTGCTTAATTGTTTTTCTAGTTTTTGCTAGTATACTTTTGTCGCATTTTTCACCATTTTCAGTTACTTTATAATACAGTCCACTCAATTCGAGAACATTCGGCTGCCGTGTAGTCGGTGCTATTGGTAACCGTGCGTAGACCAAGGAGAACTGTTGGATTTGGCGTACCAATCGGGAGATTCGTGGCACTTGAGAGCGGCTTTGAGGGATCTGTGCCATCGTTCGACTTTCCCGTTGGATTGAGGGTGGTAGGCAGTGGTGAGGAAATGTCGAATGCCTAAGAGTTCGTTAAGGCTACGGAGAAGACTGCAGTCAAACTGTCGGCCTCTGTCAGTGATGAGTCGAGAGGGTGTACTGTAACGAGCGATCCATTCTCTGAGGAAAGTTTCAGCGACAGTTTCGGCGGAAACGTCGGCGATTGGTATTGCTTCCAGCCGAGATGAAAATCGGTCTATCATCGTAAGAATGTATCCGGCATGTAAGCCGGCAGGGGATCTATGATGTCGAGGTGGATACACTGAAAACGAGCGTCGACTGGTGGACAATTTTGAAGTGGGCTGCGAGTTTGACGACTGATTTTCGATTTTTGACACGGGACGCAATGTCGGGACCACTCTTTGGCGTCTCGCTTGATTCCGCACCAAACAAAACGATCGAGGAGTAATTTCGAAGTTCACCTCCTGGAAGACGGATGAGACGAGTTATGAACGAGAGGAAAAGCTTGTCGACGAAGAAGAGTGGGGATGAAAACGCGTCGTTTGTCGTCACAGTTAAGTGAGTAGTCGCGGCCAGGAAATGTTGTGAGATAAGATTGAGGGACGAATCGTGAGATGAAAGGAGTTTTTTTGATTCGCAGTCGTCTTTTTCAAGTTTAGCGACTTCGGCGAAATCAAAGAGAGAAACCGATTTGAGTCTGGAAAGATAATCGTCTACGACGTTGTCTTTTCCTCTGATATGTCGAATGTCAGTCGTAATCTGCGCTTATTGTTTTATCCAATTCAATAATTAATGGAATTAATTCTGGCGTCGCTTCAAAACCATAGAATTTGGTGCGAAAATCCAATTAAATGGGTTTTAAGGAGCCCAAATCCACGAAATTTTGTATTGAAAGAGCAAAACCGTCTGAAATAGGGATTTGAACAAGACGAATCCCCAAAATTGGGGTTTACTGGAAAACTGGGGTTAGTAACAGTATGAATTAACGAAATTTGGGTTTTTGCATTACCCAAATCCGTGATTTGGTTGAAAGAGCAAACCCCACGAAATTTGGTTTCTGAAAGTCAATTTTTCTTATTACGCCACCAAACTGAATTCAGAAATTTGGATTATGAAAGAGTGAAAAAAATACGTAACATTGAAAAATGAAATAGAAAAAGTTTGTAAAATTGTGTTTTGAAGGAGCCAGATCGATTCACGACATTTGGTTGTGGAAGAGTGAAAATATGAGGCAAAATTGCGGTTTGAAGGATCCAAAATCACGATATTTAGGTCTTCGAATGAACCAAAATTATGGAAAGGGCTAAATCCATGTTTGGTTTTTCATTGGATGTAAATCCCCAAAATTGTGGTACGCAGCAGCCAAATAGAATAAATTTGGTTTGGGAATCGCGAGTGCCCACTAACCCGAAAACCATGAAATTTTGCTTTCGAAAGAGCAAAACCTACAAAATTTGGTCTTTGAAAGAGCAAAACTGCCTAAAATTGGGATTCGAATTGGACGAATCTGTAAAATATGGTTTTATAAAGTGAGAAAATCGGCGAACCTGGTGTTTGTTAGAGCCCCAAAATCCATAAATTTTTGGTTTGTAAGGACAAATATCCTAAAATCGGTTTGGGAAGATCTAAACCTTCGAAAGGCTTATATGAATTTCTCACGATGAACATGTGGCTAAGGGTTCAATAATTCCTCCTTAAATTCTTCGTATATGAATTTCAATTTTTTGTATAGTGACTCATATATGGGCAGATAATTTTGACAGATTTGATCGGCCGAAATTTTCGACAGACATCGTTAACGATCTAGATCGGTCGTCAACCCTTACTGTACAAAAGTTATCTGCGACCGATATCTGTTATTCGATCAAATCTGCTCATTAGTGGGGGCACATCTGGCAGATTGAGATCTGTCGCCGACCGATTTCGCTGGTCACCATGAGAATAGTTACAGGAAAAAACTCCGGGACTAAGTTTGATGACTGATTTTAATGTTTTCAGGTGTGCTGAATCTGAATTTCAACTTTGCCCAACCTTACAACCCCGGCAACACGCCGACATTTTAGTGGATTTTTAATTATCTTGTTCTGGTGGGGGGGGGGGTTTCACCACGCCAACGCTTGTAACGTTTTTTAAAATCAGGTTTCCGCTCATTAATGATGTTTTTAGAAGTCCTTAATCGTAATGTTAACCCCCCAAACCCTAACAAGAGGCGCTACAGCCTATAAATAGAAAAAACTGCAAAAACCTCCGATTTCAAGCTTTTTTTCAGTGTATTATGCATTCAAAGTCAAAATTGATGTAGTTCACATTAGTTTTCCCCGTTTTAAGGTAATTTCAATCCGAACATCAAATGTCCTGCCCCCTACGCTAAGTCAAGTATCAAGAAATATTCAAGGGTACAGAAAAACCTCACATATCAGCACTTTTTAACTTATTTCTCGCTAATTTGCTGTTTTTAATCTAGCTTCCATTTTTTATGGAGTGCTGAATCCGAATGTCGTTTCTCAGACCCATCAGAGTGACATTCGTAATTATAGTACGAATACCGTAAACATCCTCATAGAAGTTATTTTTTATCCTACTCGATGTAAAAACGCGTGCTCTCATGACTCGCAACTGTCATTAAAATACGATTTTCATGTCTAGGCATAAAAATTTTCGCCACAATTTGTCACCAAGATGCGCTTCGGATAGCTATTGCATTTTGGTTCCTATTCTTGCAGGGGTTTTTCTCGTTGCCATGCAACGCACCTCTCCTCACTCCTCCACACCGACCGACGTCGTTCCCACTCACTAAGGCGTTAACGTTTGTCTAGATGCACTTTCATTTTGTCAAGAACAGATGGGCAAACGTTTCATTTTTATTCCACCTTTAAACTCAATAGTTTTGAGTTTTAAACTCAATACTAATTTATTATTTTTTCCCCCTTCTTGCGTAGGATAAAAAATAATGTGTACGCCTCGACAGAAATGCGTATTCTGAGCCTCGAAAAATGGTCAGCCTCGACTGCGTCTCGGCTGGCCACTTTTTTTCTCGGCCCGGAAAAGTACGCCTTTCATACCTAGGGCCCGTATTCATAGTCGATACTTAAGTTAAAATTTTTCTAAGTAAAAGTCAATTAAGTTTTTGTTGGAATAAAATCATCCGTTTTGACGCCCACTTAGGGAAATTTTAGTTTAAGAAATGTCTATGAATACGGGCCCTAGTGTACAATATACTATTTTTTCATTTTCAAGCGAGATTTTATATGTGCCTGTATTTCTGACAGTTTCTACCCGTGTTTTTGGTGTACTGAATCCGAACTCATAGGTCGGGGGCCGTGAAATTGGCCAAACCCATCTATTTTTTAAAAAATCATGTTTCGAAATGCTAAACAAACGAAGATTTTGGCTAAAGAAACGAATAGGAGCGTTTTCGTAGTTTTTTGCGTTATGGGTCGGGTCAGGTTCACTAGTTCATTGGTGAATAGGCAATTTACCCTCCCAGCGTAGAGTTCGAGTCGATAATGTGATGGCCCTTCCCACCAGCCACGATACATGGTGACGACTCGTATGGTAACGTAGTGCTCTCTCCCACTGCTCGGCGAATTTCCTAGCGGTGGGCTAATATATGCTGCGCTCTCGTCTGTGAACCTTAGAAGCTTGCCCTACCCTTTGGGAGGTGCTGCCACCACCGTAGAAGTTGGCGGTTCGCGAACTTTTTCGGATGAATAAATTTTTAAAAAATCAATGTAATTCGGGGCGGGCAGGTGGACCGGAGCGCGCTCAGGCGGATTTAAGTGAAGGAGTCCCTGGGAGATTGAAGGTTTCGGTGTCATAGGTTTCCCATACAAATTGTGAATTCGGGGCAAGCAGGTGGACCGGAGCGCGCTCAGGCGGATTTAAGTGAAAGAGTCCCGGGGAGATTGAAGGATTCTGTGTCATAGGTTTCCCATACAAATTGTGAATAGTAACGTGGTTGATTGCTCCAGATAGTGGTTTTTTATTTTTTGATTAGTTTTCATTGACTCGAATTGTGTTGAAAAAGGATGACAATCAAGTCTTAATGTGACCTGTATCTAAAACGAACGTTTCGGTTGATGGAATCAGGTAGTATTGATGTGTTTTTGGTTGCCACTTGGGAACGAAGGATGGCGTCAGCCTTCACAACTTCCCTCGCCGGAAAAATTAGTGTTTATTGCGAATATTATAGCCATTGACTCTAGCTAGCTGCTACTGAATCATGAGTTGCGACTTACATTAATTCCAAATAATTCATTTTTGAACGTCCTTCAATAATCAATATACTTGTCGGACCGCCGTTACGTAAATTGATAGTTGAGCGCAGTTTCTAGAGAAAGTATAGTGTACACTATACTTTCTGTGGAGTCTATGCAGCCAAACAAATTTACTCCCTCGAAAAATTAAGCATTTTTATAGGTTGCATAGACACCACACAACACAAACATAGAGCTTGTGAACAGGGCCTTACACTATACTTTCTCTCTAGTCTATGCAGCCAAACAAATTTACTCCCTCGAAAAATTAAGCATTTTTATAGGTTGCATAGACACCACACAACACAAACATAGAGCTTGTGAACAGGGCCTTACACTATACTTTCTCTAGAAACTGCGCTCAACTATAAATTTACGTAACGGCGGTCCAACAAGCATATTGAAGAAAGTTTGAATTATTTGGAATTAATGTAAGTCGAAACTCATGATTTAGTAGCAGCTAGCTAGAGCCAGTGGCTATACAATTCGCAACAAACACTAATTTTTCCGGCGAGGGAAGTTGTGAAGGCTGACGCCATCCTTCGTTCCCAAGTGGCACCCAAAAACATCAATCCTACCTGATTCCATCAACCGAAACGTTCGTTTTAGATACACGTCACATTAAGACTTGATTGCCATCCTTTTGCATCAATTCGAGCAAATGAAAACTAATTAAAAAATAAAAAAATTTAAGTAATAATGTTGAGACCATGATTTGTTTCGTTAATGTTTCAGCCTTCCTCGTACTGTTTGCTGCCGGGTTTGTTTAAGCTGAACTTAATAGGAATCAAAGGCTACTTCAAAATTGAATCATGTACCGAACATAATGCATCTGGTATCAACTGGTGATTTGTAGTGATTTTTTTTACCAGTTCAAACCATATTACCCCCCCCCCACCATCCAAGTCGACCGATTTGGCCCAAATGCAATACCAACCGAGGTCGTATGACTACTGATTTCTGGGCCAAATCTCGTCCCGCTAAATTAATTTCTTCGAGAGTTATCGTGCTAACAAGACCACTCACTTACTTTCACCCCGGGGGCACCACCCCCTCCGCCTTGACTTTTTCAAAAAATTAAAATAGGAATCAAAGGCTACTTTAACATGGAGTATACGTACCGAATATGATGCTTCTAGAATCAACTGGTGAATTGCAGTGATTTTTTGACCAGTTTTACCCCTATTTTTCCCCCCTCCACCTTGACCGATTTGGCCTAATGGTCCAATAACGACCGGGGTCTTATGACAACTATTTTTTGTGCCATAGCGCGTTCCACTAAATTAACTTCTACGAGAGTTATCGCGCTAACAAGAAAACGGCCATAAAGATATACAGGGTGGCCCAGATAAACTTTACCACCCCCTTATCTTCTAAAATATTGGAAATTCGGGAAAACGGCTGGAAGCAGACTCCCCCTTATCTTTGACACAGTTTTCGAATCTGCAATTATTTTTTTTGTCAAACGGCTGGAAATATGATAACTTGACAAAACTTTCTTATTTCAAATTGGACCACTACTTTTTGAGCACACGAAAAAAAACTACATATTTTTCTGAGACAAATGAGCCATTATTGGCCAAAATCGGTTAACATCCGGCTGCGAATAAATTACATTAGTCGGGCTCCTGAAGGACGGGTCATTTTCAAAAATCAAGCCGCTAATTTTTCTAACGATTGCCCTCTCACTCACTCTTCCTCTTTCTTTACATCTGATTTCATTTCTAAAGCTTCACTTCACCGAGGAAGCATTTTTATGCGTCCTCTCTACAGCACGATTTTTAAGCGGGATAATTCCTTATCACCCATTCATTCAAATTTACGAGTACCATCAAGTGCCTCATACTCTTACATTTCATCTACAGTCCACCGTTCGGCTTAAGGAGGGGTTTCAGATGTCCCGTCATGTCAGGTGTCCCGAAAAATTACAAAAGTAGAAAAAAAGAAAGAAAAAACCCGTTTTACATAAGGTGTTCAAATTGCTGTCCATTTTGTTCTACACACAAGGACGCTCTCTTCAACCACTCATCGTTGACAGCATCTCTGATTGACTGCTCTTCAATTGAATGACAAGCATCTACTATTCTTCTTCGCAGCTCGTCAATCGTTGCTATGGGTGGAAGATGACCCGCATAAACCTTATTTTTAAGATAGCCCCAGAAAAAATAGTCCATGGGGGTCAAATCGGGTGAACGGGCAGGCCAGGCAATCAAGCTCCGGTTTCCTAGCCACCTTTCCGGATAATGCTCGTTGAGGTGTGCTACTACGGGCCTAGCGTTATGAGCAGGACAGCCGTCTAACTGGATCCGCATGCGGCGTCGGGTATCCAAGTCCAATTCTTCCAACAAACCAGGAAGAACATTTACTAAAAAGTCCAAAAAGCGTGGTCCATTAAGACTTCCCTCGTAGATCCAAGGACCTATAATTCTGCCCCGCAACAACCCACACCAAACATTCAGTTCTATTCTCACTTGGTGGTGAGTGGCATAGCTTTGGCGAGGGTTGGAATCCGACCACGTTCTGAAGTTCCACCGATTCAGAATTCCATTGTTTGTGAACTTGGACTCATCCGTCCACAGCACGTTATCGAGAAACCATGGCGTCGCTTCGATTAAAATGGACATTTCAGCAAGAAAAGCTGTCCTCCTTTGTGGATCATCAGGGCGTAAGCCATGAATCAGATGGGAGCGATAGGGTAAAAAATTGTTCGCGTGGAGTATTCTTTGAACAGACGATCGGCTGATTCCTAGAACTCTGCTCATTTCGCGTGTTGAAGCATGCGGGTTTTCTTCCACGTACAGAAGAACTTCAAATTCACTTTCTTCACGTCTCGCCGGCGCGATTCATCTTCTACCCGCAGCAGTAGCAACGTTTCCGGTGTTCCGGAAACGGCGCACGGTATTCAAAATCGTCTGATGCGAGACGGCTCGGTGATGAGGGAAGAGTCTGGCAAATTCTATCGCGCTCATTCGGGCCCGCTGGCCACTTTCGAAGAAAATTCTGATCATTTCGGCCCCTTTCAAAAATTGAAATTTTCCCATTTTTTATGACCCATAATGATTCAATTACATCATCGGCAGCCTACCCCACCAACAGAAAGAGAAAAATCCCAGTATTTATGGTACCTCCCCCCGCACTTATGTCAAACAAAACGCCCGGCACCCCGAAAAAAAAAGTATTTTTTGGTATTTTCCTACACACGCGGAATCCACTACCCAATAGGCAGGAACGTTCTGAGATATAAGTATGATTTCACCGGTTAGGTAGTAGTCAAAGCATGAGCAGGAAAATACCCGAGAAAATCCTTTTTTTTTGGGGGTGCCGGGCGTTTTGTTTGACATTTTCCGACTTGGGTGCGGGGGAGGTACCATAAGTACTAGGATTTTCTGCATTATTTTTAAGTACGTTCCTGCCTATTGGGAGATGGATTCTGAAAATATGCACAAGTGCATAAAACATCATTACTTATTGGGCATGAAAGTGAAACGTCTCGATAAAGCCATACATGCTATTATGAATTATTTAAGGGACAAAATGTATAACCGAATGATATACCTCAACAAAGGGCATATACCACACAAATTGAAAATCCGTATTGCTCCATTCAGAACCCCCTTATTAAAACACAGAATAAGCCCCTTAATGAAAATAATTTGAATAGCTGTTTTTCTCCCTTGAAAATGTTAATTTTCTTGTGTAGCTAGGTGTAGCAAATGATAAAAAAGTTGGAAACCGAAACACTCTTTTTATTGGAGTTTGGAACTTGAAGAACAAATTTCCAGACGGACTGAAGCTTTTTGAAACCCAGTTTAAGAGGAGAGGACGCATAAAAATGCTTCCTCGGTGAAGTGAAGCATTAGAAATGAAATCAGATGTAAAGAAAGAGAAAGAGTGAGTGAGAGGGCAATCGTTAGAAAAATTAGCGGCTTGATTTTTGAAAATGACCCGTCCTTCAGGAGCCCGACTAATGTAATTTATTCGCAGCCGGATGTTAACCGATTTTGGCCAATAAGGGCTCATTTGTCTCAGAAAAATATGTAGTTTTTTTTCATGTGCTCAAAAAGTAGTGGTCCAATTTGAAATAAGAAAGTTTTGTCAAGTTATCATATTTCCAGCCGTTTCACAAAAAAAACAATTGCAGATTCGAAAACTGTGTCAAAGATAAGGGGGAGTCTGCTTCCAGCCGTTTTCCCGAATTTCCAATATTTTAGAAGATAAGGGGGTGATAAAGTTTATCTGGGCCACCCTGTATACATATATGTCGCATCCACTTGGCGAAATTATCCACTTCATGAAATGGACGTCCATTTCACGAAGTGGCTGCACTGGCCGTAATTTCGAAAAATTACGACATATGGACAAAAAATTGTCCATTTCTTGAAAAGGAAATCGTGTTTGTTCAGTTGCTGAAATCAAACTTCCTTACCGTAAGTGGATGGGATGCACAACGTCATTTTTTAGCGGGTTTTTGAGTGCTCAATAAAATAACATTTTTAAATAAAACAAAACTTGTTTCAGCATCTGAGATTCCTCACTCATCCATTTCACGAAAAGGATGATTTTGTGCATCCACTTACAGTAAGGAAGTTTGATTTCAGCAACTGAACAAACACGATTTCCTTTTCAAGAAATGGACAATTTCTTGGTCCAGATGTCCTAATTTTTTTAAGTTACGGCAAGTGGAGCCACTTCGTGAAATGGACATCCATTTCGTGAATTGCACAAATATCTGCGATGGAGCGAATCATTTCCACCCGTCCTCTCGGAATTAAAACGTATAATGTTAATGGAATAGACGGGTGTGAACGAACTGCTCCAGAGCAGAATTTTATTCAGATAAAAAACTCTACAAAAAAAGTGCTCAATCGCGGCTAAAATTGAGAAACAACACAACGCTATTAAGTGGCTGAAAAAGAAAAATAAAAAGGCTAAATTCACGGCTAAAATTCAGGAAAAGGCTAATTAGTGGCTAAAATTTAGAAAAATCGCTTTTTTGTGACTAAACTTGAGAAAAAGAAGTAATCGCAGCTAGAATTTTTAAAAAGCGCTGGTTTACAGCAAAAATTGAGCAAACGCGTAATGGAGGCAACTTTCGTCGCTAAAAATTAAGAAAAACGCTTATTCGCGGCTAAAATTAAGAAAAATCCCTAACTAGAACTGGTAACACGCTTGAGAAAAAGCGCTATTTCGAAGATAAAATTGGAAAAAAAACGTCAATACGGCTGACATTGAAAATTACGCCAATTCCCGGCAAAAATTGATAAAACGCCAATCCATTCGTACTGGAAGCAACTTCGTGGCTGAAACTGAGAAAAAGAGTTCATTAGGATATTAAAGGAGCACTCCGAACCTTAATGAGACATTGAGATTGAACATTGGTCGTTAGACCTTTGCTCAAGCGATGGCGTCTCGATGGTGTAATGGATACAATGCTCGCCTCGCAACCCAGCGAGCCTGGGTTCGAATCCAGCTATTGCCCATTACACTACATATATAAGGCTGCGGCGAGCTGTGACACGGCTCACTCGGCTTCGTCTGGGCGCGTTCACGGCGGTGCACGTATGACAAACCGCATCACCGAGAAACGCCCGCGTAGTACGGGTGTGAAGTGCACAGCTAATGGGTTCTCAGGGTATGGCGTAAGAGCCTCTTATGAGTTTAGGCGCCAGCGGACTCGGTAGATCCGAGTCCGTACCCTATCCGGAGCACTATCAGTCGAATTGATTTTTACGAATCAGCCAATTATCCTGCGTGAGACACAAAGTCAACTCGACGACATTCAACCTTTGAAATTGGGAAACTGCGCGAAATTTGTTTTCAAAAGGATTTGTTTTAAAGGGCGAGAATCAACATACCTAGTTTGTGTATTGAAAGACCCGGAATTGCAAACATGTGGATTCCCGAAATACCCGGAATCACGAAATTTGGACTCTGAAAGAGCGAATTTAGCAACATTTTCGATTGGATTGGGCCAAAATCACGAAATTTGTTTATGAATGATTGAAAAACAATGAAATTTGGTTTTGAAAAAATCAATTTCACGTTAAGGTTCGGAGTGGCCGAAAATCCGCTAAATTTTGGATAAACGAGCTAAATTGAAGAAATTTGATTTTGGAAACTTTGCCTGTTTTTTATGAGTGAGAAGGAGCCATGGTGGTATGTGGGATTGCTCCTCCTCCCCCTGCTGGCAATCTAAATTTCATGTTAAACTTATGACGATGACCACTCGGAATTACTTTCCCCCAGACATGAGACATCAAAAATTGGTCCCCATGGGCCGAATATCAACTACTTGGTTTTTTAAAAAAAACCGTAGAAAAACATAAATAAGATTGCCTTTATAATAATATCAATATAAAAAGCTTTCTACATGTGCCAGCGATGTAAATCTACACCTAAAAATTAGGTCCGCCATGAAACTAAAATGGCACGTACATGTAAATATATAAAGGTATATGGCAATCTAATTCTCATTTTTTCATTTTATAACTGTAAATAATGGAATGAAAGACATTATTCCATTTTACAATCCAACCGAACAGTATAAACTGCCTAAACCGAGCAGTGGTAACAACTTGTGATCTGCATCACAATGAAATCCTTCTCTCTCAACTTTTTCCCCCACGAAGTCAGTCTCTTAAAGCTCGTCCACTCACCACTTCTTTTCTCCTTTTTTACATTTCGAGTATCGTGTCGTGGTCCAACTGCGACAGATTATCGTGAAGCAGAGGCGTCGGTAGCGAGTCATCCATTCCTTCGTTCATGTTGTCAAACCTTGTACGAAAAAAAAAAAAAAAAAAAAAAAAAAAAAAAAAAAAAAAACGTACATTTTGGGTTTAGACATTTTGTGAGTGTGTGTTTAGTTTACTTGTAGTCCTCTTGGCTGGGCGAGTGACTCCGAAGTAGCCTCGGGGACGGTGTCATTTTTGTCTGCGAGCAAGATCTGTAGGTGAGCAACAAGTACATGGCTGCTAGAAGTAATAATTGAACACCTGGAAATTAAATGACACGCGGGGTTGTTGATTTTAGTGAAAAATGGCTCGAAAAAAGAGGAGTTCAGTCGTGAGAGGGGGGGTGGCAGATACGGTCCTAAGTCGTTAGTCATTTGTGTAGAATTAATTACACGGCCAACTCCCGAAAATAATTCGGGCGGAAATGAAGGGCCATTTTTGGTTTCACGTACCCGCAACTATAGACAGCCACAATCGGTGGGGTTTTATGAATAGGACGACGGCGAAAATCGTATAGAGAACCGAACGCTTCCACAGGCGAAACCATAGGACTTTGTCCCAGCAAGTATAGCAGCTGTTGAATTCATTCCTGCGGATCAAAGACACAAAAAGTTAAAAGTTGACATTTTATGCAATTTCATGATCCTTTTTTTGTATTTTTTTTTTCATTATTGTTCTTTTTTTTCTTTATATGTCCCAGCAAGTAATTAATTACTTGAAATTTAGATGACCCATGTCTAAGGACTTTTCAAGGGATTACTCCCCCCTCACCGCACCACCCTAGTCACGCCTGTGAATTTAAGGGGGAGGGGAGGCTGAAAATAAAGAATTAAACTTTATTGAAGCTAAATACTTACTATTTTTACTTGTTTTGAGTTAAGTAAAAATAGTAAGTACTTAGCTTCAATAAAGTTTAATTCTTTATTTTCAGCCTCCCCTCCCCCTCGAATTCACAGACGTTATTAGGGTGGTGCGGTGAGGGGGGAGTAATCCCTTGAAAAGTCCTTAGACATGGGTCATCTAAATTTCAAGTAATTAATTTTTTTTTTCTTTAAATACGTACTAACTTCGAGCAAAGTTGAATGAACAACGTTATGACCCAAGTGATTTCGAGAAAAAAGACTAGAGCCGCGGATGAACTGGAAATATAACACAAATTTAATTGCAACAATCAACAAATTAATTAATTACGTTTCTTACAGGTAGAATATGCCGATATTATATTTATGCATTGCGATGTCTACGCCAACGCCAAATGTAACTGAAAAAACCAACAACAATCAAGCAAAAAACGCAAGCTATAAAATTTTAGTCAATAGTTGCTTTTTGAAGAAATTGCCAAAGTTTAAAATTGAGGTGTCGTGGGGTTTTACGACACGGAGAATCCAAAAATTGAACGAGATACCCCCCCCCCCCATCATTTCCCGACTGATGTAATTTTATTATTTTTCGTACAAACACTATTATTTTGCCTTACAGAAGACTCGACGGTTTTTATTTTTCCAATTTCAAGGCCCACTATCGACACTATTAGCCCGATATGTTGGCCAAGCTACCTGACGGTCCCAAATAGCTGCATCTTGAGGTACACACATGTCAAGTTTTACCATATCTTTAGGGACGAATTTATTATATGTCTGGGTTGAATCACACGCTTTATGGCCAAACCAATTAGGTTTTGGCGTCGAACTTGTCCGTTTTCAGTCACTTAACCTTTTTTATTTTTATGGCAAGAGTTGACAGTTTCCGACGACAAATAGCCGTTTACAGTGAGGAAAAGTGTGTTTCTCGAGAAAAATTTCCAAGTTATTTTGTTATTTAAGAA
This sequence comes from Corythucha ciliata, assembly GCA_038030265.1. Classification (NCBI taxonomy): domain Eukaryota; kingdom Metazoa; phylum Arthropoda; class Insecta; order Hemiptera; family Tingidae; genus Corythucha; species Corythucha ciliata. The sequence continues at coordinate 26,838,179 of CM075943.1, forward strand.
CAAAAATGTTTATTATTAAGGGGGAGTTGTACATCAATCATACCTCGCCAACTCCGCGTTACGGATATTACCGCCGTATTACTGCACCAATCGTGGACTTCAAGGGCTCATTTAAATCTTCAGGAAATTCCGCACAAGCGTACGATCTTCCTTTTTCATATTTCCTCCCTAAAATAACTGTAAAACGCACACAAACTTTTACCTTGAAAATTCACACTCTTTCGACGACTTATTCAGGAAAGCAACTCCCTCTTAATTCCAAGAAGCCGGTTTAAAGGCTAAATTGATCGCACCTTATCGCATTTCCATTCTCTGATTTAAAACTCAGCGAGGGGGAAATAGAGCAAGGGTGTTGAGGATTGGAGAGGGGGCTGAGCTCTAACGCCATCCTATTCTCCTAATCAAGTTGAAAGGAAAATCGTCACCCTATACCCCAAAAATGGGGTAGAATCGTGGATTTTTGGCAAGTTGGGAATAAATGATGATGATGACTTAATCATTTCAAGAGAATAGGTTGGCCTAGAAAAGTCGCACATCTTAAGGTTTTTCGGGGAACTCAAAAATCGAATCGGTCAAGGATTCTCCCTGTGATTTCAACGTTTTGACCGTTCCCCGAAGCCCACGAATTTTTCCTCCGAGTGGCAACGGTGGAGGGAGGGGGAGAGATTTACTGCGAAATTTTTCCCGAGTCTCCCTCACGGTCCTACTTGAAGTAAGTCTAGGCATTGCTCGATCTGATTTCCTTTTTACCAAAAGTTGCCCCCCCCCCTCACACGCTACACACGAAAACCTCTCAGAATGCTGCACCCTCCTCCTCCGGTGCATTAGGACGCGGGTTTTCTCGATTATACGTAATTACAGAACTTGCAGTGCAGTCTACTCCCCTCCCCCCAGTGAGGAGGAAGCTCATCCGGCCGCGTACTCGTACTGCGCGTGTTGGGCGCGACTTTGGTATTTCATATTTTTTGAGCGGATTTGGTGACCAATAAAATACGGGCTAGAGATTTTTTGAATGTTTGTGTTGTAAACCCCATTCCCTCCTCATATCGTTGATTGAGATGAGATATATCAATTCACTCCGGCAGCTGGCGGTCAAGACGTTTCTCATTGTGTGTTGTGCGTGCGAAATGTACTTCGAGGGTTTGGCCCATTCAAAGCCCAAATTTTGCGAATTATTTGAACTTACAGAGAGCCGAACGTATTTTGCTCGACTGATGAAAAGGTAATTTTACGGGGTTGGCTCATTCAAAAAAAACTTTACGAGTTTTGGTCTCTTTTGAAGTCCAACTTTCGCGGAATCGATACTATAAGCCTATTTCTGACAGAAGGCAATTTCGTGGACTGGGGCAATTCAAGAATGAATTTCGCCTTTAGTTCATAAAAAGCACAATTCCGCGGGGCTGGCTCCCAAAAAAAGGCAAACTTCACGAATTTCACACGCTCAAAATTTTAGAAAATCAAAGTTTCCAGAGTTTTGGCTCATTTCAAAAAGCCGTCATTCTTTCTTTCAGTAATTTTTCTGGGCCTCGCTACTTCAAAAACTAAATTTCGCAGGTTCGGTTCACCTGAAAAAACAATTCACGGGTCACGGGTCTACAGGCCCACTTGACTAAGTAAGACAATTTCGCTGAACTGAAAAAGTCAATTTAGCACGGGATAACCTATTCAAAAATCCAAATCTCTCGAGGTTGACTCTAAAAAAAAAGCAGTTTCACGGGTGTAGGGCCTTCAACAAAGCAATTTCATGGATAGGGCTCTTTTGGAGTTCAAATTTGGCCGGATATGACCCTAATTACAATTTCTCAGTTTTGCCTGATTCAAGAACTCGTTTCACCATCGACTCCTTTCAATCAGAAAAAAAGCAATGTCAACGATTTAGCACTTTCAAATACCAAATTTTGCACATCTAGCACGCCAGAAAGTAATTTCTCGTATGTATAAGGCCGGGTGCACACGAGCGTCAATTGACGCTCGTTAGAACAGATACCTAGAAGCCTTGGGGCAGTGCACTCGTAACACCGCTGCAAGAGACGCCCGACGGCAAGCTTGAATTGACGCCGGTTTCTGTGGAACGCGCATCCCTTTTTTACCGCTCGCTTACCCTCCGATACCTACAAATACACAGAAGTCTATGGAGCAGTGCACACGGGCAGTCGGGCATCACTTGCCGCTCGGCTTCGCAGGAGTGAGACAGCTGTTGTTCTTATTCATTTTTTTCAAACATTTTCTTTTTTTGCTTAGGTATTATTTCTCAATAATAAGTCTTTGTAATCGTATCGCAAAAACTTTTTTTTGACCCCTCCCCCCTCAAAATTTGTAGTTTTACGTTTCAAAGTGCGTAGAATCCAAATCTGAAATAATAAAAAAATGTACGTCCGCCGTCCGGGCCATATCTTGCCCTAGGAAAAAAAACTCGTTCTTTCGCACATAGACTCCATTTGGGGTCTAGTTTGTCCTAACATCTGATCAGTTTGATCAAATAACTCGCTGGGGTTTTATGGGCCAAAAACGGGTCCAAAATGGGGATTTTCAAAGGATTTGGGATCATAGGGGTGTGGGGTGTCGATTTTCATGTAATTTCAAGCCGGATGAATAATAAACCCATAAACAGTCGAAATAATAAGGCATTGTTCGATAATTCGCAACGTTTTTTTTAGTTTTAAAAAATGAGTGAATAATTGGAAGTCGAAGTCCAAATTCATCCCTCAATTTGGAATGTGAGGAGTGAGGAATACAAGGATAGACAAGGATAGAATACAAGGATAGAAATTCGGTATTACGGTGTATATACCTATACACGGCAGCCGAAAAAATTATTTTCTTCTTCAACAATTGAGCCCTGCGATCCATCTTGTTCAGTGGAAGAGGAAAGACTGCGCCACGCGTCAAGTGACGCGCGTCAATTTACGCTCGTGTGCACCCGGCCTAAAACAGCCAACGGAATTCACTCCTTTGGAATGAAAATTTCCAGGGTGGGGATCTTCATGAAAAGAAATATCAGGGGTCTTGCTATATATCTTTCTTTTCTTTTCTTTTTTTTTAAATTCCCAGAGTTGGCCCATCCAAAACCAATATTACGGGACACGCAAAAAAAAAAAAAAAAAAAAAAAAAAAAAATCGCCGGTTCGGCTCACCAGAACAAAGGCCAATTTAGTGGTTCCGGCTTCTTCAGACATGAAAATTCGTGGGTCTGGCTCATTAAAAACCCTAATTTCGTGGATTTCGCTGGATAAAAACCCATTTTCATGGTTCCGGCTCGCTAAAACGCCCATTTCGCAAGGTTCCCTCGTTGAAAAACCGCCGTTACCGCAGGCCTGGGCTCTCTAAACAAGAAACCTTGGGGCCTATTCTCCAACATGAAAGCAATATACTAGTCCAGTCAATAGGGGATTTGGCCGGGACAAACGTATAGAAGTAGTTTTGTCAACGTATATACAGGGTGTTTCAGGAGGAATGTGCAATACTTTGCCATGTTGTAGTACGCACCTGGACGCACCAAAAATACCATATGAACATATGGTCGAAAGTGGGTACCTTACGAGATATCGGCATTTGCCTCTTTTTCACGCTCTTCGTGACTTTTTTGCACAAAGAGCGGATTCACAGCTCGCAATCCAAGTTTAGACAAAAACTAATGACTGATTCGGAAAGAACAGAAAATTTCCTTCTCGAATCTGTCATTGGAATGGATTTTCGGAGTTAATTTGAAACACAGGAAAAATGAAATGCCAATGGCTAAGAGAGTTTACTCGAGAAGGGGTGCATCTTCCGTTTTTCGCCAGAGTATATGCTGAAACTTGGTGTCATCAGGATGAGTCCATATATGCCTATACATCATTTTTAAATCCGTCGAAAGCGCCACCGGTTGGAGGCGAAAACGAGTGAGAATTTCGCCAATATCTTTTTGTAGTGGAGGACCAGCTAACAATCGATCATTGAGAGAGAGACCGGAAGCGTCGGGACAGGAGGCGTCAAACACCACTCGAATTGGTGAGGTCGGGGAGTCACGTTTGATAGCAAAATGCAGAATAATGTAGAGACCAGGGTTTTCAGAGAGTCGCATGTGACGAGATCGAGGTAATTCTGCATGAAGTCGTGATAGGCTAAGCGTTTAGTTTCGTCATGCCGTAATTTTCGTTCGACTTGGCACCACCGTTTTACGGCTGTAGTGCGGCTATCACCGAAGTGCTCCTGACTGGAGGAGTCTTTAAATGGGAGGCGTACAATGTAAGCATCGGAGGGGGCGCGACTGTGAGTATTGACGAAGAGTTGCTCCGCTTCGATGTGCTCAGGTTCTTCTGAAGGAACGATATTTTCTACTTCTTCTATTTTCCAGAAGCGTTCTACTTGGGCGTGGAGTCGGTCTGATGACACCAAGTTTCAGCATATACTCTGGCGAAAAACGGAAGATGCACCCCTTCTCGAGTATACTCTCTTAACCGTAACATGTGGTTTGACTTCATCACCTTTCCAAGCTCAGCGGCTCCTTCAGCAATTGGTCAAAGACCATGGACTTAAATTTCCTCTCGCGTCGGAAGCTCTCTTAAAAAGATGTTTCATGGACGATGTTTGCACAGCGGTTCGTTCAGAAAGCGCAGCGGTTCAGCTAAAACAGGAGCTTGATAGCCTCTTACACTTGGGTGGGTTCGAGCTGAGAAAGTGGGCATCAAACTCAACAACTCTGCTTCAAGATATTCTACCGGAGCATCGCGCTGGCGTTCTTTCTCTTCATTCGGACGAGTCTAGGCCGATTCATATTCTCGGGCTTGAATGGAATCCCAAAAAAGATATTTTCACCTACAAAATCTCACTCAATTCCAACGCACGTACGAAACGGAGTGTACTCGCTCAAGTGGCTTCGATTTTCGACCCTTTGGGGTGGGTGGCACCAGTGGTTTTCAAGGCGAAGGCCTTTCTGCAAGATTTGTTGGCCGCCGGGCTCGAATGAGACACCCCTCTGCAAGAGTTTTTTTTTTTTTTTTGTCGGGGGCACCGGGCTTTGAACTCGGCAGGCGCCTAAGCCTCACTTGGGCTCCTACGCCATACCCAGATCTAACTGTGCACTTCATACCCGTACTACGCGGGCGTTTCGGTCGGTGCGCGGTTTGTTGAACGCACACCGCCGGGAACGCCCATACGAAGCCGAGTGTGCCGTGTCACAGCTCGCCGCAGCCTTATAGTGTAAAGGGCAATGGCTGGATTCGAACCCAGGCCCGCTGGGTTGTGAAGCGAGCATTGTATCCATTACACCATCGAGGCGCGCTCTCTGCAACAGTTGCTACGGTGGGCGAAATTCGCCACGGAACTTAACCAATTAAGTGCATTGGAGATTCCTCGATTCTGCGCTCCTGTGGATACATTTCGTTTTCATCTAGTAGTGATGTGTGACGCCAGCCGACTGGGATTCGCCGCATTACTGTATTTACGCTGTGAGTTTAACGACTCACGTGAAGCCACAGTCCACCTTCTGAAGGAAAAAACCAAAGTTGCTCCCCTAAAACTCCAAACGATCCCTAGATTAGAGTTGAACGGCGCGTTGCTCTTAGCCAAATTAATGCAGTCACAAAATTATTTACTCGACAGCTTGTCAATTCAGTCTACTACCTTATTCACAGACTCCCAAGTGGTCTTAGCGTGGTTGCGAACGCCCCCGCATCGTCTCAAAACGTATGTTGCCAATCGAGCCAAAGGAGCAGAGGTGTTGATCCATCTTCAGTGAAATGGATCAAGGGGATGCTGGAATGCCGCGTCGTGACTTCGGAGCTGGGAGGGGAGACTGTTTCCGTGTTGCCCTCAAGGGGGTGTCCCCAGGGGGGAGTGCTCTCTCCTTTGCTCTGGTTGCTCGTGGTGGACGAGCTTCTCGCTATCCTAAAGGAGCAGGGTTATGAGGTAGTTGGTTACGCGGATGACCTTGCGATTCTAGTTAGGGGCAAATTTGATGATACCATATCCAGTAGGATGCAGGGTGCCCTTAACATAGTGCAGCGATGGTGCAGCAGGTATGGTCTCAGGGTTAACCCTGAGAAGACCACCCTTGTTGCGTTTACCAGGCGGAGGAAGCTGGCATTAAAGGTAGTTCGACTGAATGGAGAAGTGTTGAAAGTAGGAAAAGAAGTCAAGTACCTTGGAGTTACCCTGGATCAGGGGCTCAAATGGACCTCGCATGTCAAGAGGGTGCTGAATAAGGCCACGTTCGCATTGTGGGCTGGTCGGAAAATGTTTGGCAAAACATGGGGTCTAAAGCCAAAAATGGTGTTGTGGCTGTATACAGCCGTTGTTAGGCCTATCGTCACCTATGGCTCACTCCTATGGTGGCAGAAGACGAAACAAGGGACAGTCCAGGCCTTGCTGAGTAAGTTGCAGCGCCAGGCCTGTCTTGGAGTAACGGGTGCTATGCATTCGTGCCCGACGGCAGCCATGGAGGTGTTACTGGACATGCCTCCCCTGCACTTTCATGTGCAGGCGACCGCATATATGGCGGCGGTGAGACTGCTGCGGGCGGAGTACGTGAAGCGGGGTGTCCAGGTTGGGCACTTGCGTGTTCTGGAGGAAGTTGCATGTAGTGAGGCGGCTGAAGTCGTTACGGATCTCATGCATGTGAGGATGGATTTTGAGAAACCCTTTAAGGTCGACATAGGCAACCGCGACCTTTGGGATAAGGGTTTGCCGAGGTTTAAGCCCGGCACGCAAGTATGGTATACTGATGGATCTGTGAAGGATGGGGGTGCTGGCATTGGGGTCTTTGGCCCCAGGCTTCAGCATTGGGAGTCCCTTGGGACGACCGCCACCATCTTTCAGGCGGAGATCTATGCTATAGAAGCCTGTGCGCGGAAGATTAGTGAGAGGGGTCTCCGGAAAGCGAAGATCTTTATCCTGTCTGACAGCCAGGCGGCTCTTAAAGCCCTAGGCTCAAGCGTCGTGAATTCGAAGCTAGTTTGGGGATGTCTTGAAGCCCTCAGGCCTGTGGCAACGGCAAACAGCCTTACTTTGATGTGGGTGCCGGGTCACAAGGGGTTTGAGGGGAATGAAATGGCTGATCAACTCGCGAAGAGAGGATCAGAGATGCCTTACGTGGGCCCGGAGCCAAGTCTCGGGGTCACGAAGTCCTTCACGAAGAGGCAGGTGCAGGCGTGGTTGGACGAGAGGCATCGTGAACACTGGGTTAGACAACCAGGTCTCAGGCAGGCCAAGCTCTTTGTCACTCCAAAGGGACGATCGGAGAAGGGCCTGATCTCTCTGAGCCGAGGAGACCTTAGAATCTTGGTGGGACTGCTAACGGGACATTGTGCCCTTCGATATACACTCAGACTAATGGAGAAGTCTGACACGGACATTTGCAGATTTTGCGACCTGGCCGTGGAAACAGCAGAGCACGTACTGTGTGAGTGCCAGGCTCTGGGGCGGTTACGCTTTCAACATCTTGGAAATGATGTGCTTCAACCGGAGGACATCTCCAGGATGGCTACGGGAAATATCCTCAACCTCGTTAAGGAGTGGTGGTGGAGGACGCTTGAAAACTAGCGTCTTTCTTGGCAGGGCAACCTGAGGGGACACCACAATAGATCTTATAGGTCGAGTTTGGTAGGAGATAGTTTCTTCTGGGCTTCCCTCCCCGTTTAATAAAATAAAAATAATAAAAAAAAAAAAATAAAAAAAAAAAAATCGAGTGGTGCAAATTTTCAGAGATGACGACTGTAAAGCAATGGCATTATATTCCTACATCTTATAACGCAGCCGATGTAGCTTCGCGAGGCTTATTACCTTCCCAAATAAAGACAAATAAGCTATGGTGGCACGGTCCTCAATTTTTGCAACAGTCTCCTAACAGTTGGAGAAAATACTTGACCGCTTTCGAGCCTCCCACAGATATTCCAGAACTAAACGCTCACGCACCGGTTTCACTGGCACTGACTACATATTAGAGCAAAACGACTTCGTCTTGAGAATGGTCGATGATGTCTCCTCTCTCACTAAAATAAAACGTATCCTGGCCTGGGTTCTCCGCTTCATCAAAAACGTAAAAACTCCAATTCACGAACGGCAAACAGGTCGGTTAACGGTGACAGAATTGGAAAGGGCCATGGTAACCTGTATCCGGCACACCCAACGAAACTACTTCTCAAATGATATGAACTCTCTTCAACGTAACGGACCACTTTCAGCCAGATTTCGAACTCTTTCTCCTTATATCGACACGGACGCGGTGTTGAAAGTGGGTGGCCGTTTAAAAAACGCTGCGATTCCGGTTATAATGAAACACCCTATCCTCCTACCGGCTAAAGCTCCGTTGTCAGCCAGGATTTGTGACGACGCACACCTAAATTCTCTACACGCGGGCCCCCAAACAACGCAAGCCGTAATACAGCGTAAATTTTGGATTCCATCACTTCGCTCACTTGTTCGCCAACGTATTCACAGCTGTCTCATTTGCTACAAGTTCCGAGTTCGCCCCCAACACCCATTAATGGGAGATCTACCTGCAGATCGCGTCACTCCCAATCGAGTTTTCTTAAACATGGGTGTTGATTTGGCCGGTCCATTCCCCATAAAAGAGAGTAATTGCCGAAACGCCAGGATTGGGAAAGGTTACATGTGCATTTTTGTGTGCATGGTCGTTAAGGCCGTACACATTGAGCTCATTGGCGACATGACTACGGCATCGTATCGAGGTGCACTTGACCGGTTCATAGCCCGTCGTGGGCTGTGCAGTAAAATATATTGCGACCAGGGACGTAACTTTGTGGGTGCCTCAAACGAAGATAAAGTTTTGTTGCAGTTTCTACGGACAACTGAACCGGATGTCATAGACTAACTCTCAACGAAAGGAATTGAGTACAGATTCAACCCTCCCGAATCGCCTTGGATGGGCGGACTGTGGGAAGCCGCTGTGAAGTCAGCCAAACATCACGTGACTCGCTATTTAACCAACCGCGCGTTAACGTACGAAGAAACTTCCACTCTACTTTGCAGTATCGAAGCTGTGCTCAACAGTCGGCCCCTCTGTGCCAACGACATTGTCGATCCTGAAGTCAGTGGAGAATATTCAAGTCCGGGTCATTTCATCATCGGTGCCCCACTTCTAAGACCGCCAGAACCTAATCTTCTAGATCAGCCAGAAACAAGCGTGCGGCAGTGGCAACTCGTCTTACGTTCTACGCAACAATTTTGGAAGCGGTGGTCAACTGAATATCTCCATACCTTAATCCAGCGTCAAAAATGGCAGGAGCGTACCAAACCGTTAAAGGTAAGCGAGCCGGTCTTCATACTTGGAGTGGACACCAAACCACTGGATTGGCCTCTCGGCAGGATTGTCGAATTATTTCCCGGTAAAGACGGAATAGTGCGTTCCGCTCGCGTAAAAACCAATCATGGTGCGTACCATCGTACTACAGCAAAGCTAATTCCGCTTCCTCCAACTCAAGACATGAATTCTGGCACATTTTCCAATTAATACTTATAAGTATATATTCTTTCTTATATTTCGGCTCTCGCGAAATCGTTCGCATTATTTATATTATATAATTATTTATTCTTACAATCACTTATTATCGTTGTTGTTATTTATAGTTTAATCTTGGCAAAATTAGTTAATTTTGGGTGGGCGGTGTTTACGACTGTTCAACAAAAACAAAAGAGTACAACGGTCAGAAATCTCTTACAGTTCAAGTTTTTATACCACCAAATTCTAGTTAGTTCCCTTTCGTCTCTTGTTCTCTTAGTGCGTAACGCGAGTCGCAAATTGATTTCCATAAAATCGTAAAACGTTCGAGCAAATTGTTCGTAATACAGTCCACTTAGCCAAACGTCAGATCAACCCAACCGGTCGGCTCTCTTCGTACGATATCAACATAGATACAGGTACGTGGACGATCTGTTCATTGCAATAAGCTCGAATTCTCTTTTCTAAACGTCCTCACGTCGCAATAACTTAATCCCAAAACACCCCTCAAAAATTGACCATTTTCTGCCGCTGACGGAAAATTGACTGGAGCCTGAAGCCCGAAAAACTGATGAATGTTTGGTGCAATCTCTTTCAGGAACACCTCCTTCCATTTCCTAAAACATTCCTGGATATTCCACGTCGGGTGTTGGCACTGCAAGAGCTTGAATTTGGGTTTGAGGGTTTTTTTGTTCGATTTGCTGAAATCGTTTATCTATCTCTGATACCATCGGTGTAGACTAATCGTACTTTTAGGCTTAGCTTGAAGTCAACAAAAAAAGCCACAACAAGTTCTCATTCGCGTTTTTCTTCGATCGCATTGTATAGCGGAAGCCACGTGAACAACTATGCAAAATTTAATAGGTATGCCTAACTTTTTCTATGACGAACCGGTTTTATCGAAATCAAGGATACATATGGAAAAATGTACAGGGCGATTATAAACGCATCCATCTGAAGAACGTTTAGCCAAACTGGGAACCTTGCGTTATGAACTCATCTCACAAAATTTTCCATGGATTTTTTAGCGAAAATATAAAGAACACTATTTCACGCAACTTCCAACCTCCTTTGAGAAGGCTCATGAAAATTTCATCCGTTGGACGCGAGTGTTTCACAATAAAAAAAGTGTGCTCTTTTAAAATTACCCTAAATGCAGCTGGGTGGAGAGATTTTTCAGTAGTACTGAAAAATAGGAGGCCATGTCAAAAAATAATGAATAAATTAGGTACTACCTATCCTACTAGATAGCTCAAAAGCGTCTGGGAGTGTTAAAATACTCGCTTTGTGTGCACACGCAGCCAGACTCTGACGATACTTCGGACGAGAAACAGGGTTTCCCATGCATTCGTCAATTTTTGAAGGTTCATATCTCAGGAACTAGTGGTTGTACGGAGCTGTAATTAGGCTTAAATTGTCACAAATTTAACCTACTTCAAGAATGCTAAGGAGCGTCATCATCGAAAAGTCCATAGTTCCATAGATATAATCAATTGAATATAGAAAGTCAGAAAATTGCCCGTATTTGTGCGATTTTCGGCGTGAAGCCGGCTGATTTTTTGTTGCCAAAGTTCAGATTCGGATTCTGCACCCCAAAAAACATATAAATCGGTTGAGAAAACAACGTCTATATACGTTTGTCCTGAAACAGGCTTTCCAGAGCCCCAGTTGTCTGGATGTACACAAACACATTTATATCGTGCATAAGTGAAGTTGCTGACTTGGACGTCCCTAGTAAACAGACAGCTATTTAAAACTTCACTTGCCCACTTGGAATTTATTTAGCTGAATTTTTAATAAGTAACTTTAGGTAAGTAATTAAATAATTTTTTTGATTAGACACATTCTTGTAATTGCAAAAACCATTGCCAATAGTTTTTGCAATGAGGAAGTTTCACATTTTCCAAAAAGATTTTTTTTCGATGAGGCGCACAGTGGGGCAAAGGTGGAAAAAACTATATTTTTGAAAGTGAGAATTTCGTTCGTTCAAAATTCGTTTCCCATAGTATATGGCATCTAGAATCAAGATATGATATTCGTTTTTCAATTAAATGGTGAAATGATGAGTCAATTGGGCTTCAAAGTTGAAAGTCGACAAAATGAACAAAATAGGATTGATTCAAATTATTTTCCGTAGGTTTCCGTTTTTGTTGAAATGGAATTAATTGTTTGTTAATGTGACCGTACGCCTCTGAAGAGTAACATGAGTGCGTCAATCAAGTGAAACAGGCGGGTGAAACTCATGTCCTAAGGCCAAGAACTATTAGGTGATTATGTCCCATAGTAGTTCACATACAAAAAAAGCTCCGCCTTCCTCCGGCATGAATGCTAAATTTTTGTTATCTAGATGCATTTGAGGTTGTGCTGTACAATTTTCATCTGCATCCAGCTACAACTCTGGTATCTACAACCACTTTCATGCAAGAATAGCCAAATGTGTGTTTTTTGTTGTTTTTCGTTTTAATAATGAAACGTTAACTATGCACCTTAGAGGTTAACTATCGTAAATGCATTTTCATAAATTTTAAAATTTGAAATTAAAAAATTTAAATTAATACCTAAAATTTCGTCTAACCCTCCATGATTAGGCAAACTGTGTGTGTAAAAGTATGATGATTGATTGGCAATAAAATAATCTACTGATGGAGGCAAAAAGAAGAGAAGAGATAAATACTTTCTATAGAGAATAAAGTCCAAATCAGATTCTATAAATATTTATCAAATTTAAAATATTTCATTTTATAAGAATACTTTGATCAGTGCCAGAAATATTTCCCTTTGTTTTTCCATTCGGGATACGTACTTGCTGTGAAACGTCTGAAAATTACAATGGAAACAGCTACCGGGACTTGTGTGAAGTGCTCTTGAGTAGGAGGACCATTGAAGAGTACATTTCCAGTATTTTCCCTGATTTGTCCGAGGAAAAAACGAAGATACTTTGCGAACAACTGCGCAAACGTTTTATTCCCCACTTTAACCAAAAGTTTAATGCCGTTAATCGCAATAAAGTTAAGTTCTTAAAGAAATATGAGACTTGGATGGAAGGTAACTTCTCGAAAACAAAAATCAATAAGAATCAATTTTAAAATATAAAACCAAATTAATAATTAGGTGAGTTCTCCGCTTATTTTGGTAACACCAACAACGATAGTTCATTCCACCGAGGGGGACGACCAGAAAAAAGATTTAAAGACTGTGGAAAAAGAAGTCAAAAAAATAAAATTCGCGAGCTACGATCGTTGCACTCACAGGGTTCGATTAATGCTGCATCAACGTCAGAACCTCAGTTCACCCGTTTTAGTAAAGATTTCGCGTTGTCACTTTTCACTCAAGCCAAATTGACCAAGTACCAATACGAGGTAATCAGGAAGGCAACGAAAAGTATTGGATGCGACATTTTTCCTAGCTACAAGAAAATCGCAGAATCTAAAAAAGAGTGCTACCCTGAAAATCTTCAGATCACCGAGACTTCGGCTCAGGTTCCCCTGCAAGACCTTCTAAACCACACAGCCAAACCGGACCCTGATGACAAAAAGCACCTCAGGGCTCAAAAACTGGAACGGACAGACATTGCAGCTTACTTCGAAGTGGGGGTTCGACGGAGCCTCTGGGCAGAGTGAATTCTCCCAGAGGTATTCGACTGAAGCAACGAGTTTCGACTCCCACTTATTCATGACTTCCATGGTCCCTTTAAGAATAACTTCAAGCGATCCTCATAACGAAATAATATGGGAAAATCCCCGTCCTTCATCCACGCGATATTGCAGACCAATACGTTTTCGATACGAAAAAGAGACTCTTGCATTGGCTCGTGAGGAGAAAGCATGTGTCGAAGCTGAATACAACGATTTGCGATTGACAGATTTCAGCGGCATAAAAATCTCGGTTCAACACCTCTTAATATTTTCAATGTTGGATGGGAAGGTAGCACAAGCTGTAACTGAGACTTCGTCATCTAGCAATTGCTTCATTTGTGACAGTCGTCCGTCAGAAATGAACGACCTAGCCAAAGTTCGACGGAAGCCAACGGATGAAGAAGCACTTAAATTAGGAATATCACCTCTTCACGCCCGAATAAAAACCATGGAAATATATTTTGCATCTAGCTTACAATTTGAGTTTCGAAAAATGGCGATCGACAAAGACGACTAATGCAATGAAAGAGGCCGAGAAAAAACGCATCCAGGATGAATTCTTGGACAAATTGGGGATTCGAGTGGATTTTGTGAAACAAGGATACGGATCATCTAATACCGGAAATACTGCCCGGAGGTTTTTCGCCAACCCAGATTTAACTTCAGAAGTCACAAAAATCGATAAACACTTGATTGAGCGACTAGGTACCATCTTAAATGTGATCAACAGCAACCACGACATTGATGCCGTTAAATTTGGGGTCTACGCGAAAGAAACCGCTGAGATAGCCATTCAACTTTACCCATGGTACTACATGCCCTCAACAGTACACAAATTGCTGGTTCACGGCTCAGAAATTATTACAGCTGCAGCTCTTCCCGTGGGAATGCTATCTGAAGAAGCGCAAGAAAGTCGCAACAAAGACTACAAAATCTTCAGATTGAATCACGCGAGGAAACACTCTCGCACAGTTACAAACGAGGACATTTTTCATAAGATTCTGGAGACCTCAGACCCACTTATTACGAGTTTGAGGCCGGAACCCAAAAAGAAGCACTTGCCAGTGAGTGAGGACATACGGGAGTTGTTGCTTTGAAAAAGGTTTTTTTATTTTATTGTGTTTCACTACCCAAATTTCATTTTATTTTGTGCATAGTTTTTGCAATAAGAAGCTGAATTTTATTTCTTTGGTTTTAAGTTATTTTTTTATTAGTGAGAAGTTTTTTCTATTATTTCTGTAGCAAGAAGTTTTAAAGCGTTTTTAGAAAGCATATAACGTGGGGGTTTCACCAATCTTTCTTTTAATATCGTATTTTTCTATTATTATTGAGTTTAGATTTTTCGTGAATACGCGTATTCGCTCATAGCTCATTTCACGCTATAGATCGTATGAAATATGTTTGAAAATTTTTTAAACCAAATTTTTTGGTGGGGTTTATCTATAAAACCTTAAATTTTTAACACATAATTATAGAAAAATCAATGATCATGTGCGGCAAAGACTGTTATCCAACGTTAAATTTCACGCTGAACAAAAAACTTCCTATCAACAAGTGGCCTCAAACGCTTCGTTTCCGATTTATTTAGTTTTTTCCATTTTTGCAACAATTGCCCCACTGTGAGGCGTACCAATACTTCCACGTAATAAATAAATTCAAATTTAAACCCCTTCAGAAATATTTTTGAATCCCCTCCCCACACGCCGACCCCAAGTACTTATCCAACCTTCCACCCCTCAGTCTTTGGGATAACAAAAACAAACTAGTTCACGGTTTTGGGTCTCAAAAGTTGGCATATTTGAAATTCCGCAAAAACGAACGTTTTCCGCAACGTAAAATCCCTAGTTGGCTTATTTTACGAACGGATCACGACTTTTGCTCTTAAACAACACCTTACTTACCTTACTGCTTAAACAAACCTTAAAAAATAGATTTATGAATAATATTATATTTCTGACCCATGAAACTTCCTCATTAAATGAATGTGTCTACTCAAAGAAATTATTTAATTGGTTTAGCTGATTCAACTTTGATTTTGGTCACTTGAAAACAACTTTCGCGATTCTGGCTCCAATGCCAGAAGTGAGACGGAAAGCCAATTTCGCGGGTTTCATTCGCTGGAAAAAACATGTCGCGGATCTTGCTCACTGAAAAACTGTTTTGGCGATTCATTCAGGCGCACTAAACGCCATATTCATGGATATGGCGAGTCTCAAATCCATTTTCACCGGTGTGGCCTGCCATAAAACCAATTTAAAATAAATAAATAAAATTCGCGGATCTGGGCTCACTAAAATACCAATTTTGCGGATTTTTCTAAACGAAAACCCAATTGTATTGGGTTGCCTCATTCAAACCCCTTTTCTTTTTCCTTACTGAATTCTTGCTACTCGCTTGTTGATAACTACAACTTGACAGTTTACAGGCTTTGTAATTTCCTGGCGAGGAACTGTTAGTGTCTGGGCTGGAAGGGTCCAGTTTGAGGGGCTCAATAAGCGCTGGTTCCAAGACTGACGAGTCTCAGGAGACAAAAATTATAACTTTAGCACCGAAAGTATCACTTTCAGGGACTGTCCGGTGGGGGGGGGGGGAAGTTTACTCGCCTCATTTCCCTCGCTTAATAATACAACGAACGAAAAGTTCAAAGTTCGTATAAAGCGAAGCGTCTGAGATAAAAATCAGCGCAAAAGTCGTATTGTATGTATAGTCCATCACAGTGCATAAAGACAATGGTACCGGTACCGCTTGTTCTCCTTGAATTGATCGAATACAAATTTACGAATCTAGTACACTGACAATTAAAGCGACAGTCGATTTAAAACTGGAGACATCTAATCGGCTGGAAGGACGTTTATTGGTGAAGTGAGAGAGGAGGGGGGTGTGGCGAGAGTCTTTAAAATAGAAAGAAAGACGTCTTATCGAGCGAACAATGTAGAAGAACGCGGCTGTTCCACAGATGTTGCGTCGTAATATTTATACGAATAATAATTAGGTGTTGGTCGTCGTGGAGGGGAGAAAATCAGTGAAATTAAAGGGAATCATAAATCTTCACGACCGCTTTCTTGTGGCGGGGAACTGTAGAAGAGAGCTTGTGTTGAAAAATGATCGAGGATTTTCCCGGCCTTTTCTTCCGGCTTTGGGAAAGTCCTTTTATTTATGACCGGACTTCTCGTTAAACAATAATAAAATCGGTGCGCGTACTGTCTTTTTGGTTTTTAATAAATATTAAAAAAGGGTGAAGTACGGCACGATTCGGCGTTGTTTTATCAATTAATTTTAGCTTGAAGAGTGTGACGCAACTAGGGAGGATTGTATACACAAAAAAGCATTTAGCATTTAATCGTATACAAAGTCTCCGTGGCACGAATTAACATAATCGTTCCCCCAACCACCTTTTCACCAAACTCCTCTTCAATCGCGGTCGTTTGGTGACCCCCCGGGTTGGAATGGGTGAGAAGGACGAGGAAGAGGAGGAGAGTCTCAACATCGTTGGATTAGCCATGTAAAAATTGCTTTCAAGCTAAAATAAAACACACGTGACGTAACTGGCAATAAGCCATTTTCAATCCCGACGAGGACGGTTGAAATGAATCGCTTATTTATATTCCCCCTGTCCCCTCACCATCGGGGGCTGAATAAGAAATGTTTTTCTTCACTTCCACGAATTTAATAGGGCAGAAAGAAGGTGATGTTGAGGAGGAGGTTCTGCCTGGACAGGCATCTTACCATTGAAAGAGCGGGGGGTGGGGAACTACAAGAAAACATTATTTTCAATTTTTTGCATCAGCGTCATTAAACTGATTTGCCTTTCAAATGTAAAAAAATGTCATTTAACCTCGCGTGTCACTAATTGTAGATTTTAATTTATTTTGTGCCCAAGGTTTTGCCCATATTCTACTGTTTCAAGATTTTAACGGCTTGCCCCCCCCCCCTTTAATGAACCAGCAGCCAAAATTTCTTTGCACTGAACAGGTGTAGAAAGAAATTATTAAGTATGGGGTGGGTGGGTGGAGGAGAGGCTCAATTTGGATGAGTTCCAAGGTGTTGAAAGGGCTTCGCGGGCGCCTCTCATCGGAGTACTCATTGCCCGAGTCATTATTATTGGAAAGTTTCTTCAAGCTTGAGTAAGAGATTTGGAAACTTTACCAAAATGGGTTGATTCCACGAAAATGGTGTGTTTCTCGGGTGATGGTGGAGAGGGAGGGTGATGACGGGAGTGGGTGGGTGGTAGTGGTACTGTTTTCCACTTTCCCTCCTCTTTGTCTGTTGTTATCGTGAAAAATGCATCGCCTAAATCAATTATTCCGGTGAGCACAATTATTACCAACAAAATTACAATTAACTTTGCCCCCCCCCCCTCGCTGGATATTTTTAGGTTTCTTACACTATTTAGGCGCCAAAAATACCTCGCTAGTCTCTACTGCTACTATGTATAATTTTAGGGATCAGGAAATTGCAGAAGTTGTGGTACGTTTTGACGTAGGTGTATATTGCTGTGGTTATTAGTCCGTATAAATTACGTATAATTTCCCACGTGTTTTAATTGTTAAGATCACACTTCCCCCCTCACCGGGAGGGGGGGCACCTAATATGAGTGGCAACCATTCCTTAATTGCTAAGTTTTTCAATACTTAACACAATAAGGAAATAAGAAGTGTAAAAAAAATTATAGAATTTAAATTTTGTTGAAGTCATAAAAATGCTTTTAACTTCCGCAACCACAGCTACCGTAGAGGCGAGGGGAGGTCGGGTTTTTGTTTTTGACACTCAAAGACGTGACACAGTCAAATAAGGAAAACAAAAATTCGCGTCAACTTCATCATAACATAAAGTATGTTTAGTTATTAGCCGGCACCGGTTACGTTAAAAAACCACAAAAATCATACCGACAGACGTAAATACACCCCAAAATCTGATGAAAAGTAGCAGGTAATCCCATAGAATGGCAGATTTTTCACCGTAAACCATTTGCTCTTCACATACACCGTACACGGCAGTTCGAAACATTTTAGTTTGTTTCTATAAACGTTATTTAAAAGAATCACTTTTAAGCACTTGTTGAGACTGACTTTCCGGGGTCATTAAGCAGCCTCGTACTATATATCCTCCTCATGCGAAGCGCGTGTTTAAAAAGGATACCGTGAACCCCGTGATTGCTGGTTTGGTGATGAAGGGGGAGGGAGAGAGAGATAGTATGAGAGGGAGTGAGCCCGGCTTCTTCGCCAACGAATAATAAACAAGCCTTTTCGTGGTTTAGGGAGAGAGGTTTCGGGGATGGTGTCGGAGGTGGGATGGTTAAAAAGGTGGTATCTGATCGTGGGGGGGGGGGTGACTCTCAAATTGACTGTAGGGGACGAGGAAGGGAATTGCACGACAAAAATAAACGTCACTTTTACAGCAGAAATGTCGGGACCCCTCCCCCCACGCGGACCCCACGTACTTATCCAACCTTCCACCCCTCAGCCTTTGGGATAACAAAAACAAACTAGTTCACGGTTTTGGGTCTCATAAAAAGCAAATTTCCTGCTAGGTATTTCAAAATAAAATTTAACGGATTTGTCTCTCAGAAAAATAAATTTTGTGGATTTGGCTATCTGAACAGCCAACATCGGGGATTTTTGCGTTAAAATAAATACATGAATTTCGAGGGTTGGGCTCTTACAAAACTAATTCATGGGTCATGGGATGTGGATGCTTACAAAAATAAATATCACGCAATGGCTGTATACACAGGGTGTTTCAGGACGGATGCAGTATATTTTAATACCTATGTTGTAGTACTAAGTAATTGTGACCAAAATCACCCTTTTGAGATAGAGTCGCAAACGATTTCTCATGAAGTTACAGGCACATATTTGTCTATATTTTTGGCCACTCGATGTTTTTCCTCTAAAAAGACCTTACACCGACTAAACCTTTTTTTGTACCCTTAAACTGCTTTTTGAAAAGATCACACAATTTTACTTCAGAAAATGCCGATCAACATCATTTTAGTTGCCTCCAGAAATGTCAGTAATTTGTTAAAAATGAAGAAAGAGGCGTTTTCCAGTACTTCAGCGCCAGTTTCTGACCAAGTGATCCTAGTGAAA